>LAPY01001059.1:98681-118884 GCA_000970635.1 Eragrostis tef | reverse complement strand
TCTCGCGAATTAGACCAGGGGTTCTGGAATTGGTTTTGTATTTAGACTTCATTTAATACTCTTAAATGACAATATTCTCTTTGATGTGACTCCTCTAAGACTTTATACCCTAGAAACGAACACCCGGTAATCGTCTAGGCGACGCGACACAAACGGAAGCCGGCTCGGTCACGGTCATAAATCCCACCCAGGTCGGACTCGTCTCGTCTCGTCGCCGTTCCGTTCCGCTTTTTCTTTTTTAAATAATAAACCCCGCGACGCGATTGGCCGCCGCCCGAGCCACCCAACTGACTTCGAGGGTGCATATATACACGCCACGCGAATGGCCCCCACCGCCCGCACGATTCCCGTGCAGCCCTCTGAATCTCCCCCGCACGGCAGCCCAACGGGTCTCTGTTCTTCATCTTCCTCCGCCGGTTCCGTCGCCTAGTCTCTTCTCGTCGAGTCGGAGGGGCTCCCCACCTCGGCGGGCGCGGTGTCTCGTCGAGTCGGAGGAGGCGCGGTGTCTCGTCGAGTCGGAGGAGGCTCTCCTCCCGCCGGATTCCGTTCAAGTCGGTGGAGTTCGTCCGCGCCACCCTCGGGCGCTTCCCCCTCTGCTCCGAGCGCGCTCCCCGGAGTTCAGGTACGGTACTCCTTCCTGCTCACCAATCTACCTACGTTTCCCGGGTCGTTTGCCGTGTACTGTTGCTTGCGCTGCGTCTGATTGTGGTGGCAGTGCCGCTCGCCCGCGGCGATAACTACTACTAGATTGGGTCGCCTCCGCGTCCGACTTGCGGTACTAATTACGGTTGCGGAGGCGTAGATCGGTCTCTTCGAGTAGCCAGCAGCTGCGGCCTAGATCGATTTCGCTGGGCTGCAAAGAGCGATTTCGTTGGGTAGCAAAAGAGAAGGCCATCTGTAGATTGATTAGCGGCCGGTTTTTGCTTGGATTTTTCTTTCACTATGGGCTTCAGTAGTCGGTAACTAGAACATCCTGCCAGATTGGATCGGTTCTGCCCGCCCCTGCTGCCTCATGCGCATGCATGCAGTCCCGTGGTGTCTTTGAGCACAGACCCTGCACTCCTGCTCTTAATGCAGTTCTGCTCCGTGTAACAGGACGGTAATTGATTGTATTCACATTGCTTGTTTATTTAGGGATTTAATTGATTGGATTCTTTTGAGATTGGATACTGCTGGATGCAATTGTCGTTGAGCGTGTGTTAAGTTGGCAGTATGCTCTGGTAGCGGCAGGTTTTTGCTTGGGTTTTTCTTCCGTCTGGGTTTAAATTGTCGGTTTCTAGAACAGCCTGTGAAATTGGATCGGTTCTGCCCGCCCCTGTTGCCTCATGCGCGTGCAGTCCTGTGGTGTCTTCGAGCACACGCCCTGCGCTCCTGCTCTTACTGCAGTTCTGCTCCGTGTAACAGGACTGGAATTGATTGGATTCACAATGCTTGTTTATTTAGGGATTTAATTGATTGGATTCTTTGAGCTTGGATACTGCTCGATGCAGTTGTCGTTTAGTGTGTTAATTGATTGGATTCTTTAGATTGGATAGCACTGGATGCAATTGTCGTTGAGTGTGTGTGTGTGTGTGTCTTAAGTTAGCAGTCTGTTTTGGTAGGGCAGCAATGGGATTCCGTTTCCCTTTTAAAGCGGTGGGAACGGAACCTTGTTCTTGATTGGGTGCCGATGCTGCCACCCTTTAGGTTTAGCTCATATTTGAAAATCACATTTGCTATTAACCTAAAGTTTTACTCCCATTCAAAACACCCGTTATATAATGGAGATAAGAGTGGAGAACTTTATTTGGGATGCTCCATTGGAGTGGCCCTCCGAACTATTTTTGTTGAGTTTTTCCATATAACAACTATAGCTTTGTATATAATTATGTAAAAATCTTGGGCTTATATAAACCGATATATTCACTCAATGTATGTATTTTAAAAATGCGTAATAGATGGCCGACTAAATTAATGCATTTTATTTCATCCGTTCAAACATAAACACCATTATAAGGATATAGATATAGAAGAAATATTTATCGACAAAATTATGGTTTTCTTGGATTTTGATGGTTGAAAGCTTTGAATTTTTACACCTCCATTGATTTTAGAAAGTTGAAAACTCCATTGTACTTTTATCGTGCATCATTGTACAAAGTTGAAAACTCTATTGTACTTTTACAAAAAATATTTTTATTGCGATTTATGTTAAATTAATTTTCTCCATCCTCTTGCTAGTATATCATTTAGGAATATTGGACTTTTTTCTTTTATTTTCAAAATAACTATTTAAGATATACTTTTTTTTAACTTTAGTTGCTATGGTTCCTAGGAAACAATGCAATTTTTGTAGAAATTTTAACACTAATGAAATTAGGCACTTGAAGAAATTAATTTCATCAATATTCCTAGTTTCGAAACCCTATGCATTGTTTTTCAACTTTTTTTAACACGGTTGTATTGAACACTGATTTGCAGTTTCTTTTAGTGAAGGATGAAAAATCCGAGGAAACCTAGTAGCCCTCACTTTGGTCCAAGGTTACCATCGAGACTCAAGGTGACCCGTGTCTCATTGGTGAGGAAACCAAGGAAACATAAGAGTAGATTTGTATCTCCAATTATGAAGAAGATTCATGAAGAAGTCAAGAAGCAGAACATCATGAGAACAATTAGTGCCGTAAACCAAGCAAATATGGTGAAATCAAAAATCACTAAAATGAGTGAACATATGGGCCCTTCATCTAGGAATGCTAGCAAATCCAACAAGTCCCCATCTATGTCATCGAAGGTTGGAAGTCACTCAAAGCACTCTCCAATTATGAATGTATCTTCAGGAAAATTGGATAAAGCTACCACCTCGAGGCCAAGCCCTAAGTTGAATGGGAAATTGGGACCTTTGGAGCTTTCTCGCCAGACAAGGATGAACCAAGGATCGGTTCACATTCAGAATTCCCACTTGAAGGCAATGCGAGGGTTGGTTCACAACAAGAAAGGGCGATCAAATCTTGATCATCTTGATCACGGAGCAACCATGGGGATGCAAAATAAGGGTGGACTTGGCGGAACCAAGGACAAAAACATGAGGTGTGAACCAATGATAGAGCTTAAGATACCTAGTGATGGGATGCAAATTGAGTGTGGACTTGGTGGAACCAAGGACAAAAACATGAGGTGTGAAGCGTCGCCGGAGCCTGAGATACCTGGTGACCGGATGCAAAGTGAGGGTGCACTTGGTGGAACCAAGGATAGAAATATGAGGTGTGAACCATTGCCAGAGCCTTACATCGATCCTAACATCGCTAGGAAAAGAAGAAAAAACATAGAAATTAATGATGAGGATGATAGTTGTGCCCAGGGTCACACAAGTCCCCATCTATGTCATCGAAGGTTGGAAGTCACTCAAAGCACTCTCCAATTATGAATGTATCTTCAGGAAAATTGGATAAAGCTACCACCTCGAGGCCAAGCCCTAAGTTGAATGGGAAATTGGGACCTTTGGAGCTTTCTCGCCAGACAAGGATGAACCAAGGATCGGTTCACATTCAGAATTCCCACTTGAAGGCAATGCGAGGGTTGGTTCACAACAAGAAAGGGCGATCAAATCTTGATCATCTTGATCACGGAGCAACCATGGGGATGCAAAATAAGGGTGGACTTGGCGGAACCAAGGACAAAAACATGAGGTGTGAACCAATGATAGAGCTTAAGATACCTAGTGATGGGATGCAAATTGAGTGTGGACTTGGTGGAACCAAGGACAAAAACATGAGGTGTGAAGCGTCGCCGGAGCCTGAGATACCTGGTGACCGGATGCAAAGTGAGGGTGCACTTGGTGGAACCAAGGATAGAAATATGAGGTGTGAACCATTGCCAGAGCCTAACATCGATCCTAACATCGCTAGGAAAAGGAGAAAAAACAGAGAAATTAATGATGAGGATGATAGAGGTACCCAGGGTCATCAGAGTGACAAGGATGATTCTACAAGATTACCTTCAGATTATGTCAATTTGAAGGATTGCCATGCCAAAGTCTCTACATCATTTGTTTCCAATTGTGTCGCGCAACATTGCGAGTGTTGCTCCATGCCCATCGACGAACCTGCTTGGAGGTACAAACAAACTTTGTTTTTGAATTTGGAGTATTATTGCTCCTAACTATATTAGTAATACCATGATTGTATTTCACAGAGGAATCCTTAAAATGCCTAATAAGGGTTACATATCGCTAGCTGGACATTTGTCAACCAAATCAGGCGAGAAAGTGTGGAATTTGTCAAAATCATTGCGGAAAGTGGTTGAAGTGACCAAGGTGTGCAGGTCAGATGTTTGGCCTAAGAGATGGGAGGGATCAGGACCTACAAGTGACAACATTGGCTTGTACTTCTTCTCCTACCAAATGAGGTGTGTTGCTTGCACATTCATCTCCTAATTTTCATGTGAAATAAGGTTTTTCATGTGAAACAAAGTTCTAATTTTTTCTTTCTACTAGGCCTGATAAATACCTTGATCAACTAGTTAAGGAAGCTATGGAAAAGGATTTAGCCCTACGGACAGCTATTGATGAAGCTGAAATGCTGATGTTCCCTTCTAGTCTACTGCCAGAACGATATCAGTGTACGTGTTGTGTTTTCTTTTCATTTTGAAGAAACAATATCTTATGATAGCAGAATTCTTAACTAAACTTATTTATGACAAACTTAGTGCTTCATTAATTATTGTAACTGATCGCTTCTATGTTATTTTACTGTTTTGTTCCTGTGAAGTCACTCACACTGTCATTTTGCAGTGTTCCAATCAAAACATTATATGTGGGGTGTATTCAGGCCCAGGGTAGTTCAAGGCAAGCATGGAGATGAATCGCGAGATGTGAAGAACCCCACTGATGAAGCTACTGCAGCAGTTGCTACTAATGCCACTACAAGCCTTCCCGCTGAAGCTACTGCCGTTGCTACTAACTCTGGTGCTGTACCTGTTGAAGCTCCTGTGATGCCTACTACTGTACCCACCAATAGCCGGATTGACTTGAGCATTGGAGCACCACCCGGCAGGGTGGTTAGTTTTGTTGTCCGGAAAACTCCCAAGGTCGAGCAACTGATCCAGGAGATGAAACGTGAAGGTGCATTGATAGTTGCTATGCAGGGGGAGATGATAGCAGGCGATGGGTTCTTTGGTAGTCAGCACAAAGACCGCACCGTAAGTGGAGCAGCGCCTGAGCTGCCAACTCGCCATGTTGATATCCCGATGCAGCATGAGCAGTGAGCCGTCAAGTTGATGTGGGCATGGTGATTGCTGCCTCGAGCTCTCTGGTGACTAGAGCTGGTAACGTTGACGCAGCTTAGCGTAGCGTTGATTATGCCCGCTGGTTAGATTCAGGCCTGTGTCTCTGCTAGAAACTTATCCAAGTGTAGTTGAGTGCAGGTTTCTGCTTGTATGTAAATATGTGATGCTGGCTAATGTCGGTTGCCACCTCTGTTTCGAGACTTTGCATTAGGTGTATGTGGTCTAGAGTTTCTGTAAGACTAACTCAACAGCATCTAATTCGCAGTAATTTTGTGGCCGTAGTGCTGCCATAAACCAAAGTTCTTGTCAATTGTGATAAGCTATATATGATTTCAAGGCTGGTTTATAGAATTCCATTCTTCGGTGCTCTGTCCGCCCTGAAAGATGTTCTTCGGGTTGGCTGTTTGCACAACAGAAAAAATTCAGGCGGCAGGCAGGCAGTCGGGCAGCGAAATCCTTAAGGGCAACTGTTTGCAGCCAAAAATAGTCCGTACGAGTGAGTCCCATAGCAACTTCTGGTTTTGTCTCTGGTTTTGTCTCCTAAACACGGTATCTTTTTTTTGTCTCGTGAACATTGAAAAGTAGTGGCTTTTGTGTAGACCACTGTAGCAGAAGTGACTATCTTCAAAATTTTTATTTAATTGCACAAAATATATTGCTACAACTGTTTGGCACAAATGCATTATATTTTGGATACATGTAGTTTTTAAATATTTATTATTGATCGTTTGCATAACATTTTAGCTTAAAAATAGTTATTTTTAAAATCAAACTCTGCAAACAATCAGTAAAAAATAAAGAAAATCACAAGAATAAGAAATGCAACAATGTACCTTTGTGCTAAAATTCAAGTTGCAATGTATTTTGTGTATTGAGATACAAAATCTAAATAGTCATTTCTCTGGCCATAGTGTCATGTAGACAAAAATGACGTTTTTGTCGGCGTTTACGAGACCAAATGAAAAGATATGGTGTCTACGAGACAAAATCAACATTTAGCACTGTCCTACAGACAAATTTTCAAAAAAAATAACTATCATAGTATGTAATTTTTGAAAAAATATTTTATTTTTATTGATATTGTTGGTCAAAATTAGTAAAGATTGACTTTGGCTAAACCCAAAATGCCGTATATTTAGAGACAAAGAGAGTATTCACTATAGCCAATCCATAAGTATATGGATAGATTTTTGTTATTGACTTTTATAGATTGGATGCACTACGTTTCATGCAGATAATAGTGACTATTTTATTCTTTATTAACTATTTAACCGCCACATTATGATTGCTCGCGCACGCTCTATATCCCCGTGCTCTCTTTCCTTTTCCTACGTGACCGACGGTTTTGAATCTATGTCCCTTAACCTGAAACCCTTAATTTGTTAGCCATAAGGGGCATGCTCTATTTTTTTTTGGAGGAAAGGGGCATACTTACTAAGGTGTGTGTCACTGAAAAAAGGGGAAAAAGACGAGGTGTTTGTTTCTGACCTGCCAGAGCTTTGAAATGGAAAACTGAGTGCATGGCATATCTTTAGCCAGAAATGCAAGTTTTGAAAATAAGTGTTGGTTCAACTTTACGATGGTCTTAGTGCCCTTGTAATATGCCAAACTGGTGCATTTTGAGAAACTATGTCTAATTGGAAAAACATAAGTACGTAGTGCAGATTGCGTAGTTCATTCTTGCCGCACATAAGAACTACTATCCTATGGAAATCTGAGACCGGAGGTCCAGGAGTTTCACACGGTGAAGGATTCGGGAAATGGCTACTACGCTGACAGAAAAAATAGGCATATGCTAGCTTCCATGCAACTAAAAGTAGATTGGCCTTTTCATCTGTGGATGTAATTTGTTGCTCCTCATCACCCATTGTTTTCTGCTCGAATCGTACTTCCTTTGCCCCAAGCAGCCAAAAGCAGGGATGGATTTTATATTTCATTTTATCGGGTCAAAATGGGCAGGGGATGGAATCGATTCTATTCGGAAAGTAAGCAGCTTTTCCTTTCTTCTAAATCATTGAGGGTTCATGGACTGCAAAAAGGAAGTGTCTGCGACGAAAGCAATATAAAAACATGTAATATCTGAAAAATGTTTGGAGAATATTTGATAGTGCGGCGCTCAAGATTTTCCAAACTTTTAGTCGGATCTATCGAATGATCAGTTACAAGCCTTTTCAAATTTCAGTATATTTGTCAGCCGTCCAACTTTAATATTTTGCTTGGAACGTTTATTATTTTGCTGATTTTGCACTGTTTATGGTGGATTGGTTCAGCTGGAGCATGACAGCAGTCATCATACCTAAGGGACGTACAAGGTTTTCGCTGCGATGACATGAGTTTTTTAATGCGCTTGAGATAATCGAGTAGATGCTTGTTACAAGGTACCTCGAAGCATTTATTTGTAAAAGGTGCAATAAGTTACAAATGTTTCATGAGTTGCGACAGTAAATCAAAAGTCACGTGTTTCCTTTTTTTTTTTCTCGAGACAAGTCGTGTTTCCGAACATGCTAAAATTCGTAGGGAGCGTTTAAACACCTTCGGGACAGATTTCTAAGGGAACGTTTGACGGGAAATAGACAAGCTCCTACGGATTTTAGGAAAACCAAAGGGAAAGATTCTTTCCCGAAACCAGCGGCCCTAGCGAAATGGGCAGGAAAATAAAAAAAGGCCCTCGGAGCGGAGCCAAGCCGATGTCCTTCATCGCTTCGCAGCGCCACCGCTACCCGTCGCTACAACGCTGCCGGAGCCACCTCATGCCGATGCCGCCCGTCACTGTCTGAGTGCCACCGCCGTCGTAGAACGTTGCCGGAGCCACCTCGTGCCGATGCTGCCCGTCTACAAACACTTATGAAAAAATAAGAATGTGCAATGAGGAAGTACGTAAACTGTTGTGTTCCAAACTTTTATTTCTTCAAAACATGTAAGTTAATAACTGAAAAGAACAAGAAAAGTTGATAATATTTTAAATATGGAATCATGACACATCTACATTTTGACATTTGGCAAACTAGCTAAGTAAAGCGATTTGAATATATTTGGGAACTGGGTACGGTGACAAACGTCAAATGATCTGGTGGCCATGATGCATTATACCTGAGAACCCATCATGTTATCTTTTAAATTATAAATATTTTTATAAAAAAACTTTCAATATTTGAATAATATATTATACTTTTCCAATATCTTAGGGGAGAATAAATGTTTAAACACCTATAATTATATTTTTGTTGAAACTTATATCTTTGAATAAGACGAAAAAAACTTACGAAATGAATGTGTCTCATTTAACAAGTACTTGTGAACATTACAACTTTTGTATAATTTCTAAAATAATATAGAGAGTTGTTATTATTCTAGCGTAGAAAACTAATACAATGTGGTTGCTACATACGTATACATGAAAATGTGGTACATGAAAGAGATATTTAGTAATTGTAATCGAAAAAAGATACTAATCTAGTGGACAACAAACTATATAATGGAGATCTAGTGGACACAAAGACTATATGGGTGTGTTTGTGCATATTGACTTGACAAACATTAGCTTGCAATTGACATTTCATTGGAATGACTCGACAAAAGCAGGCCTGAAGCTGGCTAGGCGCCCCAATGTGGATGCCAGCTTGGACTAGGGATGAAACTGAACCTGCGACAAAAGTTCACAGATTAGATTGACCTTTTAAAGGTTGACGAGCGAACTTGAGAGTTGCAATCCTACCAGAAGATGACAGTCAATTAAATCATGAAGAAATTCCTACCTTCCCATCAAAGCTAAGCTGAGCATTTTTTTTGGGAACATAGCTTCTCCATTCCTTAAACGGCAAGATTACAATCTGATTGCAGGCAGCGCTGCACGAAGCTAGGAGGGTTTCCAAGTCATACTATCCTCAGACTAGCAGGAGTCACATGTAGCACATAAATGTGCAGCTGCATTGGCACTTCTCATGACGAATTACATGGAGAAAGAGGCCAGGGGCGCCACCAGTTCTTGGATATCCTCCAAATTGTTGCAATTTCAGATCTATGTTGGTTTCTCGACTTCCAAAGCGCCACAAACTGCTGAGCGTTTAAGCAACCAAACTAGAGAGGTTTCCAGTGCATTCCAACAAAGAGGACATAACAGCTCACACGTTGGCACCAACCTAACATGCACGCCTGCAGTGTTACTCAGTTCTATTCTAGTATATATTTTTCCAGTCCCAAATTCAACATCCATCACAGTGATGATAAAGAAATATGCATCTCTCCTGCGATTTTTGAGAGAAAAAAATATTTTCCTGAGCATGAGACATGATGGAATTGGATGCCCAGATTAAAAAGGAAGTGAAAACAGGGAAGAAAACTTAGAGGGCCAAAAATTCCAGATTCCTCTGATTGATCGACAGCACTGGCTTGGATACAGGTTGTAAGCCCATTCAGGGAACATATCTTTCATCACTGTCCAAGCCAGTTGCATTAGCACTTACCCATCGTACACATCTTTCTCCAAGTGTCATAAAAGACAGCGACAAACTTGTAACGCACAGAGTACATTGCTTCAGAAAAGAGATGGAGAATAAATCATGTCGAAGATGACATTTGGTTTGGTTCTGTTTCCGAGAATGCTGTGGCTGGAAGGAGTTGATTGGACGTACAGAGGGTACATATGGACAATTTTTGGTGTTTAAGATCAGTAATCCCGTTGTTTAACAGACAGACCAGCATATGCACATCTTTTCTTTGGTTCAAACAGTTCTTAATGAAGAAATTTTTGTAGCTAGGTTGGTATATGAAGCCTTTCTTAGTTGGAAGTGAGTTTTTGCAATTTTCCCTTAATCAAATAACAGGCGAACTGCTTCATATCATAATGCAGAACATGGACATTACAAGGGCGCTAGTTGCAAAATATACCATTTTTTTTTTCCAAAATCAACACCAACGATTTTGAATTTTTATTTTCTTTGTTCTCTGTATTTCTTATCGAATACTAAAATCAACTTTGTAACACCTGTAATATTCCTTTTGACACTAATTTCTTGACTGCTTTATGGAAACAAATTCCCAGGATGCCCTGTCAAAGTGCAGCAATAGGCAACCGTGTCAGGTTCTCCTGCTAAATGTATTTCAACATGGCAAAATTCTTGTGTGATCTGATGGCCGCTGAAAAGAAAAATTAAGCAGGGAATTGTCTTTAATTTCCTAAACCAATCTGCAGCTTCCTACCGCACCTGTGAGCATTTCAGACATGTAATCAGCGATCGCAATATTTCAGTTGTTTTCTCCAGGTCAGAAGTAATCTGATCACCAACTTACCCATCATCAGTACATCATGGCCTACGCTGGTCTATGTCCAACCCTACAAACCCCCCTTTCAACCCCTTTTTACCTAGGACAAGATATTGGCAACCATCAAGACAACCTTTTCCATCTACACATCAAGTGTGCACGAAGAAGTGAGGGAGAGACTAGTGGAGGGCGGCGGATTGCAAACTCCTTGCCATCTAGCTAGTAGAGGGGGACAACATCAAACAGGAGGAATCCACAATGCTGCATCGATCACTGTCGATGTTCGGCCTGCCCTCACCGGTGTTGATCTCCGACAGCACGATCAGTGAGGTAGCCCAGCCGGGCCATAGTGTTTGGCCAGTGACATGGAATATCCCCTCCCAGTAGTGCTGCTTCTGGTGGAGCTGATGAGGTGTGGGGTGGTAGGCTGGTAGTGCCTCCCACTACCACTGTGGAAAGCAAGCACTATTGCAAATGAAACTGGTTTGTCGTTGATGGCCTGCAGCAGCTTCTCTTCCCCGTGTATGGGCAGTTCCATGTACAGGCAGTCAATCATAAGATAGCCTAACCCTTTTCCCCATGTTTCCATGGGGACATAATGCGCTGCAGCGCCTGATCCCTTGGAACTGCATGCTGCTTGCACATTGCAACTTTTTATCATAGGGTTTGCGGTAGAATCTCTTTTCCATGAGAAGGAATTGAATCTTATTTGGCAGTGCTAATATCTTCGGCAGGCATAGGGTTTGCCTATATCCATGCAGTCTACTGCAGCGTAGTGGACGGTTATGTATGTCTAGCTCAATATGTGAGTCGATAGGCACTATTGGCTGGAAGGCTGGTGGAGTTCTGTGAAATATCTTCACATACATAACCGTCCATTTGATACAGTGATAACACATATTCTTGTTGTCTGCACATATGGCCTATAATATATAAGAAGCATTAAGCCCATTTAAATGCCGGGTCGATTGGACGGGGCTGGGAGTGGGCTTGGTCCATAGCTAGGTCAAGGCTATATTGAATGTTTTATTCTCAAACTATATTGAATGTTTCAAGAACTATTATAGCAACTGACTCTAAATTCTAGATCGAATACAGCTTCGTACGAGTGATATTTGACTCTAATAATATATATTGATATTACTATTCAAATGTAATAGTGTCTTGCGTCACATTATTTTGAGTTAAATCTAATATTATTGTGAGCTAAAAGTTAAGTAGATATTTATGTTGTGATAATTGGGATACTATTTATGTGTAAATTAAACCATTCATACAGTATAATATACTAAGTTTGTCATTATGTAGTTAGGATTAATGATTGTTTTGGATATGTCCATTGACATTGTACTGTAAATCTTTAATATTGAACCGCCTTCTTGTGAATGAACAAGATGGTCCAGATATGACCATAGGATCCTCCATGGAAATGGACCCAGCAGGAAGCGGTGAGATCTCATTGGCCTGCATCTTGTAGCATCTTACAGCGCATGAAAAAAGTGTCATTTTACGTCGTTATGCAAATGTCAATAAAACAGCCTTTTCTCTGCAATGATCTGGTGGCCATGATGCATTATACCTGAGAACCCATCATGTTATCCATGACATTAAAAATTTAAATGTCGGCATGGCACTCATTATAATCATTGTTTCTTTCTTGGCTCTAGTTCAGGTTTTCACGCAAGAAACATCCAGTGTAGGCATTCTTAAGCATTCTTTGCTAAATGTGTAATCCAAATTGGCCTTTAATAAAGGTGCACCTTATATACATTTCTTAATCATGTGCCAAATCTTTTCTTTATTAATTCTTTTTGGCAATAGCTTGGACTTGCTACACAGTTGTTTAAGTTATGGGTTTACCGCGTGAGATAATCTATAGATGTGTTCTAGAAAAAAGAAAGGTAGAACAGAAGGGCGGAGTGTACATAAGGCAGCAAAGCCTAAGGCTCAAGCCAACCCCTAGGGTGGAAGCACAGCCTAAGGCTCATGCAAATTCCAAAGGTGAAATACTTTGTTTGGACGCTTTTGTCAAGAACTATCGAAAAATTGCATTTCTTACACTCTGTAGATGTGTTCTAGAAAAAACAAAGGTAGGTAACAGAAGGGCGGAGTGTACATAAGGCGGCAAAGCCTAAGGCTCAAGCCAACCCCTAGGGTGGAAGCACACCCTAAGGCTCATGCAAATTCCAAAGGTGAAATGCTCTGTTTGGACCCTTTTGTTAGGAAGTATAAAAAATTTGCATTTCTTACACTCTATAGATGTGTTCCAGAAAAAAGAAAAGTAGTTAAAAGAAGGGCGGAGTGTACATAAGGCGGCAAAGACTAAGGCTCAAGCCAAACCCCAGGGTGAAAGCACAGCCTAAGGCTCATGCAAATTCCAAAGGTAATGTTCTGTTTGGACGCTTTTGTTAAGAAGTATCGAAAAATTGCATTTCTTACATGTTAATTACTAATTCGTTCCACATTACTTGTCATTCTTACCTCCCCCCCCAAATGCAGTTCTCTATCTCTCTCATCTTTTTATCTTCCTCGTTTACTGTGCACAAATATCTTTCAACATCTCCGTTACAAGTAAAATAGACCGTAGGTAGTAATGAAAAAAACCATTCCCCTTTTGTTTATGTCCAATGATATGGATTCTTCTAGAGAGTTACGAAGGAGAAAGTGCACGATGATGTGGGTGATTTTGATGTTATTATGAGGTGGTGCATCCCTATCTGTCCTAGCTAATGCTCACCAAGTTTCCGAATAATGTGGTTGTGACGTCTTGAGTGTTTTATGGATACAGTAAGCTAGCATGGACAAAAGGAATGCTATATGCTCTAGATTGTTTCTGGTACGGGCCACCAAAACAAATCTGGCTTGAGCCTTTGACGGAATCTAATAATTTGGCCCCTACGTGCATATATTACCAACAAGTATTGAATGTTATATTTGTTTAAACGATTGTCTACTATATATTATATTTCTTTCTTTTCTATTTTATGAATTGATATATGTTAATACATTTCTCTTGAATGCCTGCACAGAAGAGTGCCGCACGTACAGACCAGTTATGATCCATGTAGGTTTTTATCTCAAAATGTCTTTCTTTTTTCATAGACTTATGCATAGATGAGTTTTCAAAAAAAAAAATCAAAGAAACATTTTCGATAAATACTGCTACATGGTGCTATTAGTAATGATATGTAACTTTTATTTTGAATATGTGGGGAATATATTAAAACAATGAGAACAAAACCCCTGTATCAACAACTCAGAAAGAAAAGTAAGTGCCATTGCTGGGATCTTGGGTACAACTAGCAGGGCCGCATTGCTGTGCACTCTAACAGGCATTTTCTTTGGGGTCTTCAATAGAAGTTCCAGTTTCCCATAATGTGGCATGATTTGTCTTCTAATGGTTGATTTACCCTCCGATAGAAAAAGATAAACATTGTTCCATCTTATCTCTTAATTAAGTTTAGTTATAACCGGAACGGCCATAATGTTCCGATGGAGAACCTACAATTAGCTAATTAATATGCTATTAGTGTAACTTATATCCCGAACCCGCTATTGTTAAACACTATATATATTCTTTCCAGCTCCTTGCCAACTAGTTCAATTTTAGTGGCATATAAGGGGTTAAGAATCACAAAGTTATAAGAGTTTAAAATTTAACTCAATGGCATTGAAGTGATATATGATTTTACAATGGCAGATTAGGGATTCAACTTTTTCACAATACTCCCTCTGCCCCGTATTACTTGTCATCGTACACTCATCTAGTTTTTTTTAATTTACTTGTTATTCTCGCATTCTATTGCACATTTCTCTGTTTTTAATACCCCTATATCTCTCTTCTCGTCATTCTACGCACGTATATTTTCACTTCTCCTTAGTTCATGTGCTCAGAGCTAAAAATACAAGTAATACGGGACAGAAGAAGTAGCATATAGGGATTATTCCCAAAAATATCTACTTTGTTTTCGGAAATATACCAACTATGTTAGTATTCCACTGATTATGCATGGCTCAGAAAGATGCTTCTACTTACCGCTCCATTCATACCTGTAAGATAAGCGCTTCTGAAAAGCCTCTGAAGTGCAAAATAGATCTTTAGCAGAACGAATTAATTTATCTGTAGAAGTACAGCGAAACGAATTAATTTATCTGAAGAAGTGTAAATCATATAAATGTAAGGCCAATCTTTGAGATGAGCCTTTTCAAAAGTTCTTTTCAGATAAAAGAGGTACGGTGCAACTAAACTTAAGCAAAATAAACCATCCCATTATTTAAGGGGAAATCCAAAGAACTACTAAATAATTCGTGAGAAAATCATGAGGAATGTATCATTACCTTTTCTGTTTTCCCATGAACTAATCATACTGCTTTCTCAGCCTTTTAAAGAGGCGATCAAGCTCTCATGGCAATAATACACTATCCCCCGCCGACTTGTGGGGTCAACAAGATCCTGGCTTTCCCCCTCTCTCGATCTCTCGCTCGTTGCCACATTTGCTCTCATTCCTTCACCACACAGCTCTCTCTCTCTCTCATGATTCGACGCAATAAGGTGAGAATCTTACGCGTAGAACATTTGAGAGGAGAGGCATTTGAGAGAGGTGGATATCTCTTGATTGTCAGCATCCTCCTTACTGCTCCTTTCTCTTCTTCATATAAGTTCCTCAACTCATGGAGGCCTAAACCCACCTTCGTCTCCACTCCTCATACTCCAAGAATCTCTCTCTCTCTCTCTCTCTCTCTCTCTCTCTCTCAGCAAAGAGCCTCCAAGACCCCTGCAACATCTAAGGAAAAACTTCTGGGCAGTGGAGAAGAGAGTCCATCTCTCCAATAGCTGCATGAGGGAATCCTAACTAAGGTAATATTTACTTCTCTGTCACCCTAACTGCCATCTCGCTTGCGTTGCACGTCTGCTTGAAGCAAATCCATTTACCGAGGTTTAGGTCCATGGTGAGTTTGCAGGATTATAGCGCAATCGCATCAAATCACTCTGCGACAAAGTCATATTAGCCGAGAAGTTTGCTCTAAAAAAAAGTATATATATTAGCCAAGAAGTTGAAGTTCGTTTTCTCAGTACTTTCACCCTAGTTCCTGAAGAACAACTATTTTGGACCTTGGTGGTTTTTTTTATTGCAACCCCTTTTAATATGCATGGGTTCAATACACAATCCTTTTTGCCTACTTTTAGATATAAAAATGGTTCATGGAGTTCACTTCTCCCATACTGGAAAAGCACTGGTGTTTCCTTGCGACACACATGCATCTAGAAACTGCCTTTATAATATTGTTTTCTTAAACTGCCCTTAAAGAAAAAAAACTTAAGTTCCGGGAGGCTTAGCTGTTGATTCATTGAATACTACTTGTACCAATTTTGCCATGGCACCAGCTGCAAACATTAAATACATGTGCTGCATGGTCCAATATTTTCATAATGCATTTGCACACCAACCCCGCCCTTGCAATGAACATGGCATCTGCAGTACATTTCATGCTAGCTGCAGTGTATGTTTCAGACCTTCAGTCCACATCCAGCGGGTGAGGGCACATTCAGTATTATGAAAACACTGAAAACATCGCAATCGGCAAACTTCTGACTTCTGCTGATATGTTGAAAGCAAATCAAAGAACTCATCCATTCTTTACATGTGCCAAAGTCCATACTGGCGCTCAACTACTGATTGCAAGCCTGCATTTTACACCAAACCTGCATACACAAATGGACACCGGGATGATGCCAAGCTGCCAACATCTTGTGCAGAAAAGAGTGAGCAACAAAAGGAGAGGAATAGGAAGCAACCAGTAATGCTTGTCTGGTGGGGGCTTGTGGGGTGAGCCCTGGTTGAGGTGATCACTGCTTCATCTGAAAAAAGCACATCATATTAGTGCCATCTCCACTGTTTGTTCTCTCTCTCTCTCTCTCTCTCTCTCTCTCTCTCTCTCTCTCTCTCTCATTACACGTTTATGCTACAAGCTGGAGTTTGGTGCATGATGAGGCTTCAAGGGACATGAGTTGCATGGAGGCCCCATATGTCCTCCAAATGCCTTGATGCTTTGGGAATCGAGGAAATGCTAGGTACACAAGCATACTATTCACAAGGTTTCAGGAAATCCTAGCTCCTAGAAATCTTTTCTTTTGGACTTTCCCACCCAAGAAAGAAACTAGCATTAGATTATTTATTTTTCTCCCCATCATCCAAGTAGAATATAATCTATATCGTTCGAGGGAAATCTAAATTACCTTATCCTGTGTTTCTGCTTCCTTAAAAATCCGCCTCTAATGAGGTCTGATCTACCACTCGCAACTTTGTCACTAATGTGGCCAGCACACTGTCTCTGTATTGGATTATGAGTGTGTGTGTGTTGTGTGGTCTGGGAACAGGTCACGTCAACACTACACCATCAACAAAAGGTGAGTCAGCCTACTCAAATCACAAGACGTGTGCGTGACTATGGTTCTGAGGTCATGCTTTGCATACACATTCTTTTCCTCAAAGATACGCTGAAGCTGAGGCTGGAGAGAGGGCTAGGATGGGCAATGGCCGATGGATTACAAACAATGAAAAGTGTGGTCCTGAAAGCTCCTGTCCTCCTAGAGTATATGGCGGGGACTGATTGCGCTTGTCCTCCAAACGACAAGGGCCACATCTCCTAGAGCCACCTCAAAATTTTCCATGACACAATGCATGATACAATGTTCAGCTTTCTAGCTGGCAGATCTTAAGTTATTGATCCACTTACATGATACAATGCATCTATTTGTTTGAAGGATCATGATTTCGAAATTTTGAACATTTTCTGATATCTCAGTTGTGAGTTCATCACCTTTTTCATGTTGTTTTTGTGAAGTTCTGCAATTTAATAATTCTTTTTTATCGGCTGATAAATAATCGCAATTACTTGCCATTGAAATGTTTTTTTGGGGATTATTATAGCATCTAGCGGTTTGAGTGCGTCCTGATTATTTTCGACAAAGCTTCATTTGGATCCTATCATCTGTTATGCAATCTGCTGTATTCTAGCCATGGTTCAGAAAATAAACAGTAACTGACAACCTTGTTAACAGGAAATACAAAAGTACTATTAAACTCTCTTTTGCTTGTTAATTATATCAGCAAGATATTGTTTGGCAAGGTTGTGGAAAATCTTGGATAGGTTGAGTCTCGATCTTGTCATGGTTTTTGGCCACAACTTGGTAAAGAAAACGATTATTTGTAGTTCAGTAAACAGTGAAGGTTGATCACTAACAGCAACCTTCCTTTCTTATTACCAAGCAATTTATGTGGTCAAGTTGTATTGCTAAAGTTTCATGACGACTAAAGGATCTTGCGGCATTACCAGGAGTTAATCAAGGCGACCATAGTGATGAAGTACATGAAGCTTGGGACAAAACCCGACACATTCTACACTGAAGAAGCAATCAGGTAACTGTCATGCAATATGTCACAATTTATTTTCATAACAATTTTCTTTGTGTCGTATACCATATAGAGTAATTTGGAAACAAGAGAGAGAAGCTAAACATTATAATAAAAAATGATACAAGAGTTACTAACAACTTGATGTTATGGCATTGTAGGTCTGTAGTCTCAGAAATACCTCCTGATCTAATCATCCATGTTAACAACACCAAGTATCAGCTACATAAGGTACTAAGGGTTTTCGGTGATGCAAAGTAACTATTATTTTCTATTTCAAAATATTATATTTATGTTTTTATGGAATGTTAATCAAATGCTTTTCTTCCAGAAGATTGTGATATTTACTTTTATGTAGAGTATGGGTCAAAAAGTAGATATAGGAAATCATTGGTCAACTGAAATATCCTTATCGCCATCCCACCTGAAAAATATTAAGTTCCATCGTGAATGTGCGAACTTGATTGATAAAACATATTCTTAGGCAATAAAGTCTGGTTGCCACCTCTTTTAAAAGGCTAGCAAATCTGATAGTCGCTACCTTTACAACACTGAATAATTAAGGCATTTGTCAAACATATATTTGCACTGGGGTGCTGAAGGAGACCACCTTTCGCCCATAGTTTATTAGGTCACATGCCCCCTTCATTATCACTTTCTTTCCATAGGCGTTGTCACGGAGCAAACAATGCGATGAAGTAAGGCGTCTTTACTAAGTCGCCGCTCGCAATGATTAGCACAGACCAAAGTCTAATGATGGCATCAAACCAATTCCTTTGTTCACTAAAATGCTTAATCAATGAACGAATCTCGGACGGTTCATCGGCCTGAGGATATGCTTTACCAAGATTGCCAAAGTTCACATGCCGAACCGAACACACAACGGCATAAAGAATGCTTGTTACACGCTTTTACAGATACACGCTTCAAAAGCCTCTTGTGAACAGCATATGCAAACCTAGTAAAGCATGTTGCAAGAATAGAACGTCCAGTTCCCTTTGAGTGTGTTGTCTCGTGAGCGCCACTGAACTGATAGGAGTAGTTTAGTTGCAGTTTGTAGAGTGATCAACTGGTGAAAGCTACTCCATTTGCCCAAACTTTCTACAGGCTATGCTGTTACAGGGGCGATTCCGGTTTTGCAGCTCTCTGTTTATCCAATTCAGTGCTGGTTATGCTCCTCCTTGTGGTCTTTCCATGAGACTTTATTTTATCCAAGTATTTAAGGCGATGACCGAATTTTGATTTGTTGGAAACTATTTTGCCGGATTTGCATTACCTGAACTGGCGGGTAGCTTGTGACAGTAGTTCAATTCTGAACTTTTCTACTTGCTTGCTTCCACATTATCTGCCGCGAAAATTCGGTCATCACTACCAGAATGCTGCGTCTGAACGACACAGATTGCAATCTCCATCATAGCAATAATATAGGAAGAATATTTTCTCGCAACCACAGTAATTAAACTTGGTGAAGATGTCAGCATAGACACTCAGAATAAGAGACGGAAACAAGTTGGTGATCTTGAATCCGTGGTACAAGTAGTAATCGTAACAAGAAGTTGGTGATCTTGAACTTGAACGCATGGTGCTAGTAGTAATCGTAGGAGGCATGGCATGGCATGGCAGCAATTTTGTGCGCGTTAATTTGCCCGTTTCCAATATGTCCTCCAGCCTCTTGATTTGAGCAGGTGTGTGTTGGTTGTTTCCCCTCCTGTAGTTCCCCCTGCTGCTCAAGTGCGGCCTCCTGCAGCGCCTCTGCTCCGACGCCGACGAGGATCCGGTGCCCGTGGCGCTCCACGACATCCCTGGCGGCGAGGACGCCTTCGAGCTGTGCGCCAAGTTCTGCTACGGCATCTCCATCAGCATCAGCGCGTCGAACCTTGTGCCGGCCCTCCTGGCCGCGCGGTTCCTCCGGATGAGCGAGGCCGTGGCCAGAGGCAACCTGGCGGCAAAGCTGGAGTCCTTCTTCGACTCGTGCGTGCTCCGCGGGTGGAAGGACTGCGTCGCCGCGCTGCGGGCCGCGTGGCGGGTGTCGGGGTGGAGCGAGGCCCGCGTCGTGCAGCCCTGCGTGGACGCCATCGTCGAGAAGATCCTCACGCCGCCGGCCCAGGTGCGATGGTCCTACACATACACCCGGCCCGGGTACGACGAGGAGGGAAGGAGAAGGGCCCAACAGCCCGCGCCCAGGGACTGGTGGACCGAGAACGTGTCGGAGCTGGACGTCGAGGTGTTCCGGTCGATCATCTCCACCGTACGCGCGTCCGGGA
>LAPY01001059.1:74258-96805 GCA_000970635.1 Eragrostis tef | reverse complement strand
GCCAGGACTGGGACGAGTACGTCCGCACCGTCGCCGCGCTCGACGCGGGCCTCCCCGTCGCCAGGTTCGTCGAGCTCGCCGAGTGCTTGCCGGACATCGCGCGCGGCGAACACGACGGACTCTACCACGCCATCGACACCTATCTCAGGGTCAGAAAGAATCCTCGAAACCAACCAACATCAACATGCTCCATTGATAACAAATCTGCAAAAACTAATAAATCCTACGGAACTGATATTATCTATAGGAGCATCCCGAGCTGAGCAAGGCGGACAAGAAGCGGCTGTGCCGGCTGATCGACTGCCGGAAGCTGTCGCCGGAGGCGCGGGCGCAGGCGATCTCCAACGACCGGATGCCGCTGCGCACCATCGTGCAGCTGCTCTTCGTCGAGCAGGAGAGGTCCACCATGGCCGGCGCCGGCGCCAGCCACACCGTCGCCCGGACCAACGACGACCAGGACCAACCGCGCCGTCGTCCGCCGGCCACAGGTCGGACGCGCACCGGCCGCGACGTGACCGCGGCCTGGTGGCCGACGGCGGCGGCCTGGCGGCCATGACGAGGTCGCTGTCCGTGTCGACAAAGGCGGAGCCCGCGACGCCGTCGACGGCGAGGAGGAAGGAAAGGACGCCGGAGGAGAGGGGCACCAGGATGAGGAACAAACAGTGATTCAGTGGAGCGCTCGTGCGTAGAATTAATGCGGAGGAGGCTGTGAGATGATCACACACACACACACACACACATGGGGTCTTTTTGATTCGGATCCCCTGCTTCAAATTTGTTCATACTTGCGATTCATGATTTTTTTTTTTACTTTCTCTGATTTCTCTGCATCCCATTTTTGGTGGCAGATGTAGTAAGAGGCATATCCTGGATGAAACTTGAAAGAGAGTGAGAGGTAGATTCTGTAATTAAAAATGGGTGGGAGATTATCAATAAGTGTACACAGTTGCAATACACAGTGTAGCAAAGCTCATCAGTATTCAGTAACAAGACTATCTCCAACGATAGATACCAATTTTTTCTATTAAGTTTTCTCAGTTAGGATTCGTAATTTCACTTTTCTTAGTCCAATAGTTGCTCATATTTTCATTTGCTTGACGAATAGAATTCCCTTTATCTTAAAAGTAGTTGCTCATATAGGATTCGTACAAATTGTGACCTTTGCAATACTAGTGTATGTGGTTGTGCATGTCCCTGAGTAATACTAGTGTATGTGTTAGGCTTCAGATTTTACTTTTCTAATGGGAATTCTACTTGCAGATGTACATGTGAGGATAAACTGGCAACTATAGAACCATGTAGCTGATGTCCTATGCTGCGGTGGAAGTGGATCGCAGAATCGAAGGGTTGCTTGATGAGGATCTATTGCCGGACTAGTTACGCTAAGTTGCTAGCAGAAGTTCTCATCACATGTATACGATTATATGGTGTTTTTTAGAAGCTACCCCATCTATCATATCATTAGACTATCTCCAACGATAGAAACCTAAACTGGACATCCAAAAGAGAAAATGGCTGTCGACGAGCCTTGAAGTACAAGACGTAGAAACATGTTTCTCCAACGGTAAGCCCCAAATTCCTTTTTCCCCACTCCGCTCTGCTCCCAGCCCAGACCGTTCGACGCCGGCGCCATCCTGCGCCCGTGCCCGCGCTAGCAGGTGCGGCCAAGCAAACCAGCGCCAGCAGTTGCAGCTCCCTTCCACCGCGAGCAGGCTGTGCAGCGTTGAGGCAGGAGGAGGGGCGCACGGAGGAGGGGGCGACGCGAAGGCCGAGTAGGGGAAGGAGGAGAGGCAGAGGAGGAAATTGCACGCGATGGAGAAGATCCCAAATCGAGCTCGAGCTTCCAGTCCATGGAGGGGACGCGCCGCGCCGGGGAAGGGGCAGAGCGCGCCGCCGCCCTGCTCGCGGTGGAAGGGAGCGCGCGCTGGAGCAGGAGCTCCAGGCCAGCGCGGGGAAGGATAAGCGGCCGTGGATGAGGGGGATGGCGGCGTTGGCGGTGGCGGCGCGACGACGAAGCTTTGATGCGGGGACGGCAACGGATTGAGCCGGGGCGCGGTCGCAGTTGCTCCGACGGCTCCCACGGTGTCAGATCCGGCGGCTCCTCTTGGGTTGCTGCTGCAGCGGCGGGGCGAACTCCAAGGAAGAGGTAGACGACGACGGTGGAGGGGAGAGCTTCGAGGACGAGCTTCGGGCGGCGGAGGCTGCGCGCGTGCGAAGAGGCACAGAGACGGCTGGGGCGCGGCGCGAGCTGCTTCATTTCTCGGTGAGGTATGCGACGACGCCAAGAATGGCTATCCTTTTTGGGTCATCCGTTGGAGACCACTTTTTTGCAGTTTTACAACCCATTTCGAGTTTAAGTGAAGGAAAGGGTCCTCCGTTGGAGATAGCCTAAGAAAGGTTCCAGCTCGTCGTACTCGCTCTCCATCTAGTGTGAATCTTATTTGAGGGCCCTTTGGGAACAACGGAAAAATGGAGTTTTAAAAGATTTGAACCCTATCGAAAATTCCTACGATTCGTTTGGAACTACGGATTGGATAGAAATGGCCTTTTCTACAGCGATTTTGGAGGATTCCTAGCATGAGATCCAACCTCATAGAAAGTTTCCTTTATGTTTGTATAAGGTTCATGGAATCCTTTATATTTCAATGAGGTTGGAGGTTAAACACCTACTTAACCACGCAAGCACCACAATGTTTGCATTTTGTTTTGCGAGTACTCGATGATTTTTGGCTTTGCAGGTATCTAATGATTTATGTTGGGACTGATGGCCAAGTAAAAATGATGTTTTCTTTCAAGAATGTCCAACAAAAGAGATATGGAAAACATTGGTTTAGGGTGAGGAAGACAAACATGATGAGAAATACATGCTGATTTTAGAGACGACGATCATGCAAGTCTTCACCACGAATTCACGATCTTCATAGATTTTAGGATTACGCTTTAGGACTGTGTTCCGCTAATTCCATTGGAACTACATTGATGCTCCTTTGAACGCAATGATCATCAGAGATCTAACAAATAATCCTCTTGTCGAAAAACTTTTGGAAATCACCCTCCTCTCTTTCTCTAGAACCCAACCCTAGTAAACCTAGATCTGAAATAAACCGTGTACTTGCATCTATATCTCTCTTGCGTTTACTTTGTCAATATGCTGTCGGCCTCAAACTTTATGTGCTTCTTACTCCCTTCACATATATGGTGTAGGGCCTCACTTACCTTCACCCATCAGGCCATCATCTATATTCTAGGACCACTAAATTGACTGATGGGAAAATTTGCTGCAGCACACTAGAAAGATGTGGTTTTAGCCACAACACACTCTAATTCTCATATTTAGCTATAGCACACTCCAAAAGTATGGTAATTTAGGTACAGTACACTAAACATGAGAAAAGTAATTTTTTAAACTTTTTTATCTCATTGCACAGAACACATTACAATTTGAAAATTTGTACATTGATAAATTGTTGTACTCTTTATCAATGTGTTTTCTTTCAGATTTTTTCCGTGTTTACATCACCTTTCATTGAGAATAATTTTTGTTGTGCAAAACAACGTATGTGAACAGTAAGAAAAAAAATCTGCAAAAAAACTATATGGATAGAAAAAGCACAATGTATCACTGTGCAAAGTTTCAAAGGGCCTGTTCGGCTGGTGTAATCTGTTTAGACTGCAGGCTGCTAGGCTGCTGCAGAACAGCCAAAATATTGGCAGCCAAACATGCCCAAATTGCAATGTGTTTTGTACAATGAGATATAAATGATGAAAATCCTGTTTAGTGTGCTGCACTTAAAATACCACATTTTTCGAGTGTGTCACAGCCAAATACAAGAATTGGAGTGTGCTGTAGCTAAAACTACGTCTTTCTAGTGTGCTGCAGCAAATTTTCCCGTTGACTGATATATAATACATAGCTAGACGAGAAAACACATTCAAATGCATCCTTCTATGCTCTCAACGCCTTCTTCACCCAACAGTTAACAAAAGTGCTCCTGCAAATGCCACAATCTGGCCAATTTAAAAGTCCAACAAACGAAATACTCAATAGCGTAAACAGAATATTGTAAGCACTACAGAACAACACAACAGCATACTGAGTACACAAGCTAATGAACATAACAACCCGCAGAAAGTCAATCACTTGTCACAACTACCTTCTTTTCTCTTTCAGCTGTGCTTCCAGGAGCAAGGACCGCGCAGCATAACGCTCCAGCGTATTAGCAAAACACAACTATACAGCAGACTGATTATTGGACACAGATTTCACATGTATCTATTACTGTACACTGGAATTTAGGCACCTCTTATCTCACGTCCTTGTCCTTTGCCGGTGCGCAACAACGAGAACGGTATTTTAAAAAATCCTCAACACTTTCTAAGAGTAGCATAGCAAATCTTCAAACCTTATTGTTTTCTTAAACAAAACACGTTCACAATGTGAAATTTTACTTCATGCGCAACGTGCCTGCATTGAACAATGTGTCAATGTACAAACCACCATCATCCCTGAAAAACCGTCTCATCAATAAAGAAAAGTGAGACGATTTAGTTACAAGCAATCTGATTTTAATTGTAACTCGGAAACGAAAGCAATAATCTATTTTCCAATCAGGTGCAAAACTGGCACAAGCAACGCCTTGCAGTCTGAAACTGTAAAGCGAAAACAAAGAGCCGATATGATACTCTAATTTACTCCACATTATACCAAAATTACAGTTGCTACACTGAACGAGATTTCACATGTATCTATTACTGTACACTGGAATTTAGGCACCTCTTATCTCACGTCCTTGTCCTTTGCCGGTGCGCAACAACGAGAACGGTATTTTAAAAAATCCTCAACACTTTCTAAGAGTAGCATAGCAAATCTTCAAACCTTATTGTTTTCTTAAACAAAACACGTTCACAATGTGAAATTTTACTTCATGCGCAACGTGCCTGCATTGAACAATGTGTCAATGTACAAACCACCATCATCCCTGAAAAACCGTCTCATCAATAAAGAAAAGTGAGACGATTTAGTTACAAGCAATCTGATTTTAATTGTAACTCGGAAACGAAAGCAATAATCTATTTTCCAATCAGGTGCAAAACTGGCACAAGCAACGCCTTGCAGTCTGAAACTGTAAAGCGAAAACAAAGAGCCGATATGATACACTAATTTAGTCCACATTATACCAAAATTACAGTTTCTACACTGAACCTCAGTGTCTATGTGAGTGCTTCCGGCTTTTTCTAGAGCTAATGTCACCTCTAACCAGCTTTCTTCTCTCAATAATTCTGGAAGCAAAACAGATGAAACCAATGATCGCCAGAGCATACAAAGCTCTATAAGGTGCCAATGCCATAGAGCTAACAAAGGAATAATAGCCACCGAGGAGGTAGATGAAGCTCAGCCCAACTTCACCCCCTCTCCGTCCAGGTAGCTTGAAAGAGATGCAGCTGACGTTTGGCTGTGAACCCAAAAGTCCATGCAGAATGACTCCAACACAAATGCATGAATCTACGAACCAGGGAAAATTCTGCCCCATTCCAATTCTCTGAAGAAAAAAGAGGGAACCGGTCAAAATCATCACTAATTAAACAGCATAAGACAAAAATTGTTAAGCATGATGGTAATGAGTATCCGATTGATGTCTTCATAGAAAATATGGGCCATAAAACAGAAAAAAAACTCGGTTCCTGAATATATAATTAGCCATGTTTGATAGTGTTAGAAATGGGGATATCCAGCCCTGGCCCCAAAAAACTGTGTTCAGCACATTTATACAAGTTTAGAGTTTTGTTAACGAAGGGAACCAAATATAATTTCGCAGCAGCTTTTTACGTATCATTGCACATAAATACACATTCGTAACATAATAGAGAGAAAAAAAATTCACTAATGATATCATGTACAAGAGAATGACAAACCTGTAGCCAGGCAACAAGTGAAGGCACAAACATTAGTGTAGTTAGAAGATGCAAGATCATTATCCCATGCCGACAGTCAAACAATTCGAGTTGACTGTCAGTAAAGCTTTTAGTAGCTTTCGGACTATCATCCATTGGAAGAAGTTGATGAACCCCATCTGGTTTACCTTTGGATAATATAGCAGGATTATCACCCATATTGGATTTATAAATATCCTTTTTCTGAGTGATGCTCCGAAAAGAAGCAGCCAAAAAACTGTTACAAGACAAGAGTATCTGCTTCAGTAATTGTTCATGTACTCATGATCAATCTCCTTGCTACTACTAAAACAAAGCATGAAACATTTGTTTACATGTAGGTCCATAAAGTAAACCAGATATGTAATCAACAGAACATCTGTGATAAAAATATAACTTAAGCACTACAGCTCATAAAATGTTCTTTTTGTTACTAGTAAAACCAAAAAGTGAATGTGACTGCGAATAAATACATTTCAGAAAGTAAAAAGGGCAAAATGTACCTGCACAGGGTCGAATGAGCGTTCAAGGCATGTGAGATTAGTAATAATCCAAGGCCAATTGCTGGATGAACCAAACAGATAAGTGGTATTGTAGCAGCCGCTACAATTATATTTTCATTGTTCTTAACCATCTGCACAATCTTTTGTCAAAAGTACATCGGTTAGTACCTGAATTTAATAGCTTTCAGGAAAAAGAAAAAGAAAAAGAAAATATGCGTGTACTTCTAGATGAATCTTACCTTAAGTGACTGAAATGAGAGTGAGAAAATGAGTAACTGGCGGAGAAATGCAGATTGAACAGTATCCTCCCATGACTGCCAACTGTAGGCAATTGATGCAAGATTATTAATGACTTATGTACAATTGCAAGGTCAAAGATAGCAGTTTTCTATGCATCAGAAAATAAACTACTCATGAAGTTGCACTGGATATGATATGCAAGTTTTATTTAGGTGATGACCAACAAACAATCTGTAGATTACATTATGCTAGAAAGAAAGTACTAATAACTACACAAATGCAAAATGATTAAGGCATTGCAGTTTCTAAAATCAATCTGGCCATATTCCTCAGATGTTCCCAGTCAAGAAAATACTGCTACAGTATTAATAAAAAAAATGATTCCCCAATAAAACTAAATACTGGACAGAAGGAAGGTGCTCCAATCAAATGGAGCATCTCCATCGCTTCGACAAATACTCCTCTGTTCTGTTATATTTGACGCTGGTTAGTTCAAAACTGAACTAGCCAGCGGCAAATAAAAAAGAACACGAGTACTCCCTCCGTCCCAGTTTATTTGGCCTTCGGGCTATGTTTCTGGTTGTCCAGATCCACAGAATGTTATGTGAATCTGGATAAGTGCTTTGTCCAGATTCATAGCATGTTCGATGAACCTCGATATAGCCAGAATGCCAATTATTCTGGGACAGAGGGAGTAGTAATTTAGGACTAATGTCTTTCAAACACTACCAGCCAAATCTGAAGGCAATGTGTTCTTGTTCAGATAAAATGGAAGAGACAAAAAAAGAGCTACTAATAAGGGAAAAATATCAAGTATGTACTGACCGTCTCTTGATGAAGACATTTAAAATGGCAGCCGCATAAAGAATCAACTTTGAACTTAGTATCAATAAAATTGTGAAACCGTTAGCAATAATATAGCAGATCGTAGAAACAAACAAGAAAGTCCAAAATTGTGGGTTTCGCTTTGTTGTGAAAACCAAAAAACCAAGAAATAGAAGTATTGGCATGAAGCAGAGGAACATGAACGGGTTTGGAAGTCTCAGATTAGACTCTATAGCAGACAAGATAGATGGAACAGAAGAATCATGTTCCCATGCTGACGATTGCCGCATCAGACCAAAAAACATAATGGCCACCATGAAACCAAGAATCTGCGATAGAAAATATTGTGGTTTTGGAATCAAAATCATGATTGATAAGCTATGTTAATCAGTAACTAAAAGTTTCATGAAAATATGCTGCAAGAAAGATATAGCAAGGAAAAACCATAAACATACTGGTCTTTCTAAGACTAAATTATGCATAACCAACAGGTCGCCACAGTTTGTATGACAACCCACATTTGGTGCGCAAAATTTCTAAGACTAATTTGTATAACAACCCGCATTTGTATAACATCCCAGATATCTCAGTCGCTAGGAGGCAGCTTCAAGATTCACACAGTAATGGCAAAGGGGACGTGGTTTCTCTCTCTTTCTCCTCGTCACACCCTCCACCTCCCTATCTTGATCCACCTGCCCGCACCTTTCACCTCCGCCGCCCACACAAGGCGCCACCCCGCTGTGCCAGGTAGGGTCTCGCTAGTGATCCAGTGGCAGCTGCCTTGCCATCGCCTTCCCCCGCTCTCTCGCCACCTTCGTTTTAGGATACCGCGGCACCAACGCCCCTGCCGCCGACCCTGCCCAGTGACATCCTGCCAGCTGCAGATCTGCCCCTTTACTGATTCTCAGTTACTGCCTGACCCTCCCGGCTTCTACGCTCGAGGAGAGCAAGGCAGCTTCCAAGATGCAAGGAGCAGGATCTTCTGTGAGGGCAGGGTAACTCAATAGTCTGGACGAGAAGCACAGTAAAGTGCATGCAGGGCAAGTCCATGGTGTGAAGCTGGCAGCAGGCATGGAGCAACACATGCGGGACAAGGCAGATGACAGCTTTGAGGTGCGAATCTGGGACAGATGGAGAGTGAGAAACTGCGAGCGCCTCTGGAGAGTAGCAATCACTGGGGAGAGAAAAGGACGCAGGAGGCCAGATCCGTTAACTCAATCTGAGAATCGTTAGCTTGAACGAATCTTGGAGGATTAGCAGCCGGACGGTATTCAGGACGTGCATGGACGTGGGAACTGTTGTATTTCCGTTTATATAAAAAGGTTTCTGTATCAGGTGCGGCGCAGAAACCAATGCATTTGAAATGTTGAACAAATATATTTTTATAAGAACAAATAAAAACAATATCAAAATATAGGAAAGCTTTATGTGGAAGAATTTCATTTCAAATACAGGTTATATCATACTGGTAGACAGCATCGAGCAATTGATTACAGAGAGCACCATTGACCTCTGGATCAATGTTTCTTGGAATTAAGAAATTCTGAAAAGTTTATACTCCAGGAAGGTTATCAGTAAGCTGTAAGCTCTCATCACTCACAACTGTAACAATGACCCAAAGCATGACAAGTGTCATTGTTACCAGAGCAGACAGGCCAATAGGAGACTACTAAATGTAGAAAAGAAAAAACAAAAGGGTAGTAAGCAGGTCTGCTCCCTCCCTGCCTGCTAAAGTTAGCACCTTGTTCGATAAGGCTGCCTCTCCAAGCACAGTTATTGGCTGCATCTTGACAGGGCATCATTTTGGTATACATGAAAACATTGCTCAAGAGAAAGCAAAGATGTTCTAGAGAAAGGCTTAAATTTTACGCCAAAAAAAGGCTTAGATTCACAGCATGTAACAGGACATGTCAAATAAAGATTAGCATTTACTCTGTTAATGTGTCATTAGGACTTATTGCTTTAAACAATCAATGTGATCAAGAAAACAGTAATGGAGGACAACACGAAAAAAAAAAGGTAAAAGTGTGCAGTAATGCATGGATACAACAGCATGGGCACAACACGATTACCTGTGATGAGTACAATAAAAAGAATCTGCTTGCAGCAGCACTGGGTGAAGCACGAATAGTTGCTTTGTACGAGCAATGTGGGTCAGCCTGAAAAATTTTGAGAAACCTGATGTAATAAATTCAAAGTTGAGAAATAATGTTTTTAATATATTTAATAGTCGACAAATGAATAAATAAGGGAAACATTAGTCACTGGAAAATGCATATGATGCAACTTGACACCTAAAGTTTTGATACTGTTCTGAGACAGAAACATTAGTCAATGGAAGTTGACACTAACATGTTACACAAAACTGTAAGTCAAATCCAGGAAAGGTGTCAACTTGGCAGTGGAACACAGAACAGTCATAGGCATTGGGTTTCAAGGCTGACAATTTAGCTTGGTAACTGGCAATAGCAACGCATAACCAGCATTGCAACCCTGGTTATTCAAATAGGATTGATTCGTAGTTTAACTACAGAAAAAAAAAGACGGAGCTAGCAGCCCTGCTGATCCAGTCAGGCTAAAAGGGGTAGCAAACGCAATCGCTTGTGTGACAACCAGCATGCAGGTGAGTCTCCCTCCTTGTTAGGTTACCTAACTTAGGTAACCAACTCTCCCCGCAGCTTCCCATTTTCGGCAGGCCTTCTCTTCCATGAACTGTTCAAAGCACGTCCGTGCATGTAGAGTAAGCGTTTCAGCTGAAAGGCCGCCTAGGTAGTGAACAGGATGGAGCAAATAGATTTACATGAACTGTTAAAATTGGGCAGACACGACCGAAGCAGTTGGCTTTGGAAGACACAAGAGCCATGAAAAGGTTTGAAAATAGTAAGCCCCTTGATGCCATCAGGGTTCAAAGCACGGGAGCCAATTTCTTTGAATTACTATTGAGCTTGCCTCTCTGACAAAACAATTCAAAGGAACACAAAAACATATAACCAGAAATTTACCAGGACAAGCACTGTAGTTCTGTCCGTCCCTTCAGGTGAATCCCAGAAAGCAGGTGATGAATCAACCACTAGAGTTTCAGTGTTTATATTTGGTACAATGTGTAGGCCTGATACAGAATCCCAAGCCAAAGCAACAGGTGGGAAGCACCGCAATTTACAAAGGTCTGCAATGAAACAGAAAATACAGAAGGTTATGACATGTGACACCAAGGCTATTATCAGTCTGCTATTGTATGGTACTGCATGTTTACAAATTGATAGTGTTACTACAAAGACCAGTATTGACTACAAAGGGTCCAATTATCATATTATTAACAGTGCCACTAAGTTACTGGCATAAAAAAAGATGTTGCTCAAATAAATCAGTATATTTCTGGAGTAGAAGAAATAACTCACTATTTCTCTCAGCTTCCATTTGGTCGCCAGTATTTTTTATTCCACATCCAGCAGTTTTGAGTGACAATATTACTGGTAAAAGGCCAAGGCTTACAGAAAACGACAAGTTCAAAGCCAACGGGTGATCCTCCGCTAGAAACATTTCCTGGTGCCACAAATGACAAGTTTCAACATATTATATATGTAACAAGCATCATACTTTATATTTGGATAATGACTAGCTACGAACTTCAGGAGCAATGCTGGAGCGGGTAATGCTGCCAACAGAAAGTGCACTTGTCCCTTCCTCTGGATCGAAGAATTGTCCCACTGCCATAGACGCCGCTGGTGGAGGCCTACCTGAAATTGTCTGGATACGGAAGTTCAGAACAAGCAGTAGCTTGGCAGGTCATTTATGATCTGGTTCTTCTGAAAAAAGGTTATAATATACACACCCTAGATTTGTTTTCACTCAAACACGCAGGAGAACTGCGCGTCATTGTATTAAGGAGAAAAAGAGGTCATTTTATGTTGCATAGGTTACTAAAGCATCAGAATTCAGAGTCCGAATTTCAGACGATGCAGCTTACTTAACTATCTTTGCATTGATGTGACTGACATCAATCAGATGTTGTTTCTAAACTAGATACCAGAATAAAGTGTTATTCAGGCAAAACTCTATCTCTGTGTGACTACCTTTTTTCATTATTATTCACACAAGCGCAACAACTGACATGAATAGGACAGGAAACAACCAGTTTAACCAAGAAAAGCAAGATCCTTTTTGGGACCCTCAAGTTCTATTGCCCAGTGCACCCACCTCACGAGTTGAGGTACCTATGGTATATTTCACTCTTTGGAGTTCTTTTTTTATTCTCGGGTCGTAGGAGAGCTGTGTATCATTTCATTAAAGAAAAGTAGCAAATATAACACCACTAGACACCATATAATAACTAAAACAGACAGTCCACGGAAAAAGAAAAAAAAAACTCAACCAGTTAGTTACAATGGTGCCAAATTATTAACAAGGAGCAGGCCACCGAGCTCCTTGTTGCCAGTAACTTTTTCAGTGTTCTGGACTTTTAATGGTGCCAAATTGGTACAGGCAACAATTATCTTATAACGGGACATCAAAAAGGTTGGCAGCAGAAAACATATATGTATAATAATTGCACCAAAAACATTCTGGAATAAAACAGGAATGGCACAAGAGAATACCGGTCGAGGTGCCACTGATATAGTTATGAAGCGGAAACCATTCATTTGTTCTGGACTTAGTAGAAGAAATGCAGAGGGAGGTGGTTGCTCAGTTTGACTCCCAGGTTCAACCTGCTTGAGAAGTGTAATACTTCACTATTACTGTTGTCAAGATTGTGATCTTAAGATTACAATTTGTTTGACAAGATAGATTCATTTGACTTTAAGGAACACATATTTTATCAACAAAGGAACTTAATCTAGAGAGAGAAAAATAACAAGTTGAACCATTTGCACGTGCATTTTATTTGGGGCATTTGCCAAAACGGTCCTGTTTTCAATGCCAACTACGAAATTGGTCTTCTTTTCTAAACTTTGCAAAAACTTTACTAAATATTTTTTGGTCAAAATTTAGCTGAAATGTCAATATTTTTCGTACTACTAAAACTAATTGTATGTCAAATTGAAGTTCCAAGTGAGCTTATTAAATGAACTTTTAACTTTAAATATCTGGTTAAGTTCAATATAAAAAAGATAACATGTTAAGAACTAAAAGATATCACCATTAATTAAAAACTAGTGATCGAATCAGATAATAAAATATTTGTGAGAACTCGGTGAGCATGATTCTACAGAAGTGTACATCACAAGTGATTCCGAAGTTTTGACCCTAGAGTCGATTTGTCTCATGTCATCTCCATGAGATCCTGCGATCCGTATACGATCCTAATAACCTAAATTTTACAACAATGATGACTATTTACGGGGGGAAAGGAATAAAGGATTTTATTTACAATGAACAAGAAAATCAGCTTTGGTAACAAATGGTTAATTGTATAATTTGCATTCCACTGGTGCCCTTACTAAAAGACGAAATAAGTACTATCATGCAACAATCTTTTGTGCAATCATACATAAACATATAAGTGCGCTGCAAATAAATGATGAGAAGACAAGGGGAGCTGGAATGGACTAACATTGAAAACAAATCATTGAAACAGAAAAACTTCTTTTGTAAGTTTAGTTATGTGAAACTAAAGCACCATTAAAAAAAATTTGGCCAGGGGATTGACCTCCACCAGCTGATTGTGTTAAAAAGAAGAAAACCTTCTCACACCGGCCGAGAAAATCCCCAACCCCCCTCCCACCCTTACACGGGACCCGCTCCCCAGGTGAGGCTGGGCCGGGGCAAAGCACCGTAACCCAGCTGGGCCAGGTTTTCAACCATGCTTTGGGAACTGGGAGAGGCGATTGATTTTTTTTAACCTCATCCCGAAACTCGCTCCCACCAGGAATCGAACTCAAGACCTGACCTAACTATGTGAAACTATGTTATCGACTCCTTTGTTGGAAGGCAATACCAGCGACGCCGTCGTGCAAGGGATACGGCCAGAAGCGGCTAGGATCACGGCAACACTTTGGAAGTTTTTCAGGGAGTTGTAGTCGGTTTGGTTAGTTTATTTCCTAAAGTGCTGTCGGTTAGTTTATTTTCTTAAGTTGTGTCGTTTGTTAGCAGGGCACCTGATCTATAAAGGTAGCCGAGTCTTACGTTGCTAGTTATCGAAGGAATAAAGTCTCCCTGTTGGGGCGAGGCTGTTCTTCGGTCACCGTGGCTACGAATTCATCTAGCGCCGGTGACGAGAACAGCTCTCGCTACGTTCTTCGCTCTAATCCTGCTTCACAATCTCTCTTGCTCTCTCCTCTGCGATCACCCACACGCAAGCGCCACAACAATTTGGTATCAGATTCAATTGTCGCATCGCCTTCCATGGCCGGCGACAATGTCGATCCTGACTCCTTGTCCGACTCCGAGAAGCTCACCAGGTTGCTCGCCCAGGTGACCACGATCAACAAGCGTCTTGACTCCCACGACGTTCGCCTCGCACGCCAAGAGAAGAAGGGCGACAGCAGCGGCAGCGCCGTTGACGGTGAGACGCCGCACGATGACTACCCGCCACCCGAGCGTCACACTGGCAGCGGTGGCGGTGGTGGCGGCGGCGGCGGCGGTGGTGGTGGCGGCGGTGGCGGCTACATGGGTGGCCGTGATGAAGATCGCCGTTTCGGCCCACGCTTTCCCAAGGTCTCTTTTCCCCGCTACGATGGCGAGGAAGACCCCCTCACGTGGCTCACCAAGTGTGAGTCGTACTTCCGCGGCATGCGCACCATGGACATGGAAAAGGTGTGGCTCGCGTCGCTGCACCTGGACGGCATCGCGGCGCAGTGGTACTACGCCTTGGAGCGTGACCATGGCATCTTGACATGGACACGTTTCGCGGAGTTCGTCAACCTCCGCTTCGGCCCCCCTGTTCGTGCCAATGGGCTGGCCGAGTTGAAAGACTTGCAACGCATGGGCACTGTGGAAGATTACCAGCGAAAATTCTTGGCGTTGCTCTGTCGTTGCGAGGACTTGTCTGTGCCGCACCAGATCAACTTGTTTACGGCGGGCCTGGGGCAACCCTTGCGCACCGACGTGGAACTGCAGGCGCCAACAGATTTGCAGACGGCCATGAGCCTCGCCAGGGCTTACAAGCAGCGGCTGTCGGCTGGGGATGTCGCGAAGTCGTCGTCACGTTCACAAGGACACGCGTACAAAGGCCTTTGAAAACCATTGTTTTATGTTGAACCGTCTGAACACCATTTTCTTGGAGCTCTGTTTCTAAAGTCAAATCTTGTCATGACAGGGTCTTCAATGTTTCTGTACCGAACACAAGATAAAGTTATCAAAGGTATTTGTTCGGAATTTCTTCCACACCACCCAATATACTCACATTCAACGTTTTATTCCAAGCTTCTTATTTCCTAAATCTTATGTATTCTGGTATTGTAAATTGTTAACTTACACAACAATTGTCCACCTCCCAGATTGACCATATCTTTCTCACTCGTGTGTGCTCAGAAACTGCAGGAGGTCTTCCAGGTATTAATTTTTTGTGACCTCTTTTATCTGTATATCCGACTATTTGGCTTGTTTGACATATTGGTGTTACATTATCATGACATTGTTGTTTGTATCATTTTTATAATGCAGGCTTGGTGCTAACTCTAGCAGGCATAGGTGATGAGGACATGTCGGTGAGATCACATGTTTCTGTTTCATGTTTTTTTCTGTCTGCTCGCACATCCTTTATAAAAGTATTCAGCAAACTGATTGTAATATTCCTCTTATATGGGACACAGGCGAACATATGGGTCCCTTCTGACCTTGATTTTTTAGCTGGGGCAATGAGATCTTTTATCCCTAATAGAGCAATGCTTCACACACATAGCTTTGGTGTTGAAGGAGATGTATCTTCTTCACAATCGAAAGACTCTGTTGTTATTCTTGATGATGAGGTTGTTCGAATATCAGCAATATTTGTCAAACCAAGATATGAGAGCGAAGCTAATAGCTTGGAGGATATCGACTTGAAGCCTGGCGACACTGCTATAGTCTATGCATGTGAATTGCCGGAAATTAAGGGAAAATTTGACCCTGCTAAGGCCGCTGCCCTTGGCCTTAAGCCTGGGCCAAAGTATCGTGAACTTCAACTTGGGAACTCTGTGGAGTCTGATCAGTTCGACAAACTGGTTAGTACTGATTATTTTTTCGTTGTCTTTGCTGTTTAACCTTCTGCTGTGAATGATATTTTTCCCCATATAGGAGCCCTCTGCTGCCTCTCATTAACCTAATGTTAGATTTTTAGAGACTGTTTGTTTAACAGTGCATTGGCATTGCACAGGGCATTAGATATTCCCTTTGCCTAAATACACATGAAAACATGCGTTTATTTTCCCTGGACTCATTAATCATAACTAATTTAGCACATTAAGTTAGGCTTGTCAGAAGTATTAGATCTTAGAAGCACCTTTGGAACTCAGCTGCTTTACATCTGGACCTGATTATTTAAATGCTAATGAATATGTGACTTTTCTACCTAAGTTTGAATATCAATTCCACGGACCCTTTATCTGGTTTGGATTTCTTGTCTAAAAGTACCTTTCTTTTGTCAAATAACCTCGAGGTTCATCCAAACGATGTTCTTGGATCATCAATTCCTGGGCCAACTGTTATTTTGGTGGACTGCCCTACACAAAATCGTATGCAAGAACTGTTTTCATTGCAAGCCCTTAACTGCTTTTATGAAAATTCTTCTGATCAGACAGAGAGTGGCAAGAAAGTAAATTGCATAATCCACTTAGGTTCATCATCTGTCACTAAATCTGTTGACTATCAAAGCTGGATGAAAAAGTTTGGTGCAACACAGCATATCATGGCAGGACATGAAATGTAAGATTCATTTCCATTTGACTTTTTATTACTTTTTCTTCGGAACTTTGTTGGCACTGCTTGGTAATCCAAAGTTTACTGCTTGTTAGAATACAAACAGTTGATCCCCACATGATTCACCTGTTAAATAAAGATAAAATAAAATGTCTGTCCATTTTTCCTAGTGATGGCATGTTATTGATTTCAATTTAATTTCATGGTATGGAGAATTTGTTCTGTGCCACTTGTTAAGTCGCATTATTGGCTTATTGTCACTGTGTGTGTGTGTGTGTGTGTGCGTGCGCGTGCGCGTGCGCGTGCTGGCTAAGTGGTTTCGTTCCACTGATTTCTTAGTTTCCTTGTTATCGACTCCTTTGTTGGAAGGCAATACCAGCGACGCCGTCGTGCAAGGGATACGGCCAGAAGTGGCTAGGATCACGGCAACACTTTGGAAGTTTTTCAGGGAGTTGTAGTCGGTTTGGTTAGTTTATTTCCTAAAGTGCTGTCGGTTAGTTTATTTTCTTAAGTTGTGTCGTTTGTTAGCAGGGCACCTGATCTATAAAGGTAGCCGAGTCTTACGTTGCTAGTTATCGAAGGAATAAAGTCTCCCTGTTGGGGCGAGGCTGTTCTTCGGTCACCGTGGCTACGAATTCAAAATCCCAAAGAATCGGGCCAAGATTACGGAGCCATTGGACGCCCAGAACAACGTCGAATCCCGCGAGAGGCAAGGTGTAGCAGTTGATGGCAAACGTCTCTTTGTCTATCTTGACCGCCGTTACAGTGTGGGAATTGACATGTGCATATAGTGCCGTTACAGTTCAAGATAAGCAGCACAGTGAAAGAATTAACAGAAAAATGATAAGAAACTAGAAAGACTAAGTGAACAATTGGAACCAGAATCTAATATTACCTGTTTAGGAGCAGGTCCAGCAGGAATTTGGACCATTTTCGATGTAATTTCCACTATATTTCTGCTGGAGGGTACATCGTTTTGCACAGATGAATGATGCTTTTCAGGCCACAAGTGAATTCTTACTCCTGAACATGGAGCAAGATTTGTTACAAAAACAAAGTGTCCTCTGCCGTTTGATCCCTTGCGCAAGAAAACAGCAAAGCTGTCAAAGTTTATTCACCACATGCTGCAGACGTACCATATAAACTTCTAAGAAATGATCTGAACCTTGAGGTTCAAACAAATAAACAGAACTACTTCAAATAAGCTTTGCTTTCTTTACTAAATTCATGTTACATAAAAAAAGAAATACAGCACAAACAAGACAGGCTTCATGAAGACACAAAAGTCAGGTTCACCTACCAGCTTTTTAATATCCAACCATCTCCTCCTGCCATCCATTGCTAATACAGTAACTGAATTTGACTGAATGTAAAGGTCCTTTTCAAGGCCATCACTTGCCCATTGAACAGATGGTGGGCAAGAAGGTGAATCTTTTTGCTGCAGTTCTACAATAAAATATAGTATTATGTTAAGAAGAATAGTATGATACTACAGCAATATATGACTGGATAAGCCTCTACCGATAATTAAACAGCTTGACATTACATTCAACTGAACATATGTTATTATGTTCACAGATATATACATGTTATATTATATCATCTAACCAAGCTAAACACTTTCACAATAGAACCGTATCTATTTCCTATATGATATGACAGATTAAATAGCAATTCATCATGCTCTCGACAGCATATAAAATTAGCAGTTCCATGATTCATACATTATAACAGTGAGGTCAGACTAAATAATTAAAAAGATCAGAAACTACTGGATAAGAATCGCGAGAGAAGGAATCTACTCATCATAGCACATGAAAATCACTTTACAGGAGTCCCCCCCCCCCCCACCCCCAAAAAAAAAAAAGACAGAGGGAGGGAGAGAATTTTTACAGGCAGCATGGTTATTTGATATTGAAAATATTCTAGATGCTCTTCAATGTGTACATGAAGCAACAGTATAGAAATTGCTATTTTCTACTTTGGTTTCAGATTACCAGCAAAGAACTATTTGCTCATTCATAAAAACACTTTACAAATACAATTCATCCCCTAAACAATCAACTTTCCTATTGTGCTAACTGTAAAATCAATGAAGAAAGTAATGAGATATACCTCTAGCATCCAGATTATCACTGACAACTAAGTTTGACTGCTGAAAACCAGGAACATAAGACATCCAACTCAAAGATTGAGGAACTGCACTTTGGAGCATTTTTGCAAACACAATAACTCTTTTTTGTGTACTCGAAAATGGCTTCCCGTTAACAGGGTCTATGATGCTAAGAAGAGTGTGAGAAACCTGAAGAAGGTTATGCCAATGTAAGCGCAATGCTACAATATACTGGAACATGCTAGCAGAAATTGACATCAATGCACAGTATTAACCTGTACAGCTAATTGATTGCACCAGAGGATAGATTGATGGTCCATGGATAACCAAACATTTTTCACGCTGGAGCTTTCTACCATAAATCCATGTGTAGAAGGCACAATGCCGTCCAATAGGGTCAACCTTGACCTAATCTGAAAAAAAAAAGTACGAGATCACCATTCAGCTACCCTCTACATCCAAAACAACCATATACAGTGTCACAAGTGAACATCCAATATCAATAATCAAACATGAGATTATGCATGCATCACGAATCGAGCACAAATTCATGCAATAAACATATCTATTTGAATCAATGGTCCAAAATTCTGAGAAATTCCAGAGTCAGTCCCAGGTACCGGAACATAACCAGCAGTCCAACCAGAAGGCAAGACTCCAATGCAGAATGTAACATGTTATTGGATTCTTCAAATAATTGGTGCAGTGGGAACTTGGAAAGTAGGTGGGACTAGCGATTTTTCTGCAAACTACCCAGAGGCCATTCCAGACAAAGATTACACTAACAGACAAGGAAATTCACAAGTTGTGTACTTTGAGTTTCAAGCTGGCACCTGAAGGATAGAACATACATATTGTTAGGCAGACATACACGCAAGCTTTGTGTTTGTCTATTTATATTCGAAGGAGTTTTCTTTCTTTCTTTCTTTTTTCTTTGAACTAGATTACCCAACGGCCCAGCACTTTGGTCAAGTCAATGTCACTAGGATAGTCTTGTAGGCAATTTCTAAAATTGAAAAAGAAGGCTTAGAAAAGCCAAAAAGTTTTACCTGTATCTGGTGTACTTACAATTTTGAACCATTGTCAAAACAGAAAGGCATAGACCGTCACTTGTTTTAGAGTATAATCATGAGAGGAAGGAATATACATGTTATATTTGATTCAGTATATAATAGAAATTTCTCTTTCCTTAATCCTTTTTGCTAAGAGTTTTACTGTTACTATGGATGTCTATATTAGGGATTAGCAGATGGGCGACCATAGATAGTACATATTTAACAGAAAGTATTGCCCCGTGACCCAAAAAATTACATAAATAAAAATAATCTGCATAATATTAATCGTTTTAAAGCCATATAAATTCAAATATCATAGTAGACAGCGTTTGAGAAAAGAAAACCATCGTAGAGGAAAATACCTGATAATCATGGATGCCACCTGAGATAGATACAACAATGACATTTGATAATTTTGGACTGGCTGCATGTGGTCCTCCCATCTTGTATCCCTTTCTCCATTCTTCGTTGACATGGGTGAAAAACTGACCTAGAGACGGTTGCAATGCAATAGGAGGGTACCTGACGTAAAAAGAAATACATAACAAAAGAGCATGTAAACAACCCGAAACACGGAGGGAGAAAGAGAAGAAAAGAAACAATCAAAAAATAAAAACAACATGTAGTTAGGAGAGGAGAGAGAGAAAGTACTGGTGTGGGCTGGAGAGTGTCAATATGGTTTCCACTGCTGATTTCCTCAAGTTTGGGTGGACAAGAGCAGCTCGAGCCACAAAACCACCCATTGAATGCCCAACTAATATAACACTTGATGGCACTGTATCAGAGGATTGAGCAACACCTTTTGTTCGCTCTAAATGTGATTCTTTGTATTGGTCAAGAATCTGCAAAGCCAAAGATCCATAACACATAAAATAAATTTACATATATCAGGCTAAATGGTAACCTAGATGAGATCCAGAAGAATTGGTATTGTGTGCATGGAAACTACACACCCATAATTTAGTATTCCTTCCGTCCCAAAATAATTTTGTTTCTAGAGTTGGTTTAAGTCAAGCTATCTTAAGTTTGACTAAGCATATAGAAAAGAGTATCAATATTTATGACACAAAATTAGATCATTAGATCCATAATGAATTATGTTTTCAGTGTACAATTTAGATGTCATAGATGCTGGTACTCTTTTCTATAAAATTGGTCAAACTTAAATTAGTTTGACTTCGACTAACTCTAGAAATAAACTTATTCAGGGAAAGAGGGAGAAGCAGATGTAACCATATACATCATCGTGAATGGCACTACTTTTTATGACATTTCACTTTGTTTTGGGAAGCTCTTCTTGAAAAGTTTAGCATCCAACACAGTGGAAAATTCCTATTTCATTGTTGTTCTGACAAAAATGTAAACTATGACATTACGAGCAAAGTATCGATTTCTTTTTTTAATGAAATGTTGCGCAGATCTTTTGTGTGGGTATTTGAGAACAGAAAATGATAAAACTACCAAATGCTAAATTAAAAGCAAATTTGAAAGGTTAGGACTGGTTACCCTGTGAATAGCATAGACAACATATTCAGTGTGCTCCTCAAGTATCCGACCATCCATAGCAGAATGTTCTCCTTCAAGATCAACAGCAAACCAATCCAGCATGCGACGATATCGTGTTGGCACTGAAAACTCATTGAGTTCCTCTTTTGACAAGGTGCTGGATGCTTCTTGATAAAAGGTAGGCTCAAGTGGGCCATTCTGATATGCACGAAAAGATTCTGCAGCCAACGATCGGACCTAGATGCCCAACACGAACAAATAAGAAACAACACAAACAACATCTGGAACACCAGAAACATACATTCAAAATAGAACAAGCTGAACTACAGGTGCATACTTTGAACAATGTCAGGTGCATTGTTTACAAGCATTTAATTGGCATAGCATATTCTTTCATAATAGCATTAGGAGCTGACTCAAAAAAAAAATAGCATTAGGAGCAGAAAGTGTGTACATATGGCACGAATATGTCTGCAAATATGGCCGACAATGACCACACCAGCTCCTTTCCCACTAAATGGAACACATGTGATCCTATATGAACAATAATCATGAAATATGAAAACAAAGTGCAAAGATCAAATATGTAGTTTCTACACTTCAAAGAGCTATCAGCCGCATATATATGAAGAAACCAGTAAATGTTGAATGCTACATTAATCTTAGATTCGTTTTCACGATACCTTTCCATTTCTCGTCAGTGCAAGAATTTGTTTATTATGAACTGAACTTTTAAAAAAAATCAAGTAACACACACAAAAGAAAAGCGACCATAGTATATAATATAGTAGTAGCAAGAAATCCTTCCACACCTGTTTGTAGCTTCCACCGTTGCCCGGGATGAAGAGCACGGGCACACCGTTGAGACCGCGAATGTGCTTGTCGAAGTCGATCTGCTTCCAGCCCTCGTGGTACAGGAACAGCCCGTACCTGTCCGAGGACACGTTCCTGGGCGCGGCTGCGATCGGGATGTAGGTCGGGTACATGTATGGGCCCGATCCAGCCGGTGAAGAGCAGCACGGCGCCCACCCGGCAGCTCCCCCGCATCCCGCCGCCGCAGCCCATGGGGACCGCGGCCCGGATCGATCAGCAGGCTACTTTCTCCAAGACGGAGGAAATATCAAGCCTTGCTCCAAGATCCGAGCGGAAGCGGCGGAAAGGTGGGAGCTTTGGATGGAGAACGAGATCTTGGGCACGGTGGAAAGCTCCGGAGATCCGGCGAGGGGAAAGGCTCGCGGCAGCAGCGGCTTCTTGGCTGAATGCCGCCGTCCAGGGCTCGTTTCCCGGCAAATACGCCTGGTCAGTCCGCGGCAGCGCGGACGAGGAGAAGCGGCGGGGATGTGGAGGAGGGGCGGTGGGGGAAGGAAGCGGCGGTGGCGATGGACGGCAGGGGGCTTAAGCTTTGTGGAGTTGGATTTCGGGTCGCTGGTCGGTGGGACCGGCCGGCATTGCGCTGTCGGATCTGGAGGCGCGCGAATGTTGAAGCAGGGTGGAGGCTGGTCAGAGGGCCGCCGGCTGCCGGCGCCCGTCGGAGGGTTT
>LAPY01001058.1:118953-137783 GCA_000970635.1 Eragrostis tef | reverse complement strand
GTCGTAGCCCGTGGCCGCTGCCGCCGGCATGGTGACGGCGTCGAGGTGTGGCACTGGCCGTTTGCTGGACGGGATGATGGAGGCGTGAGACCTGAGAGTACTGCCGCGTTTAGCTCGTTTGCTCGTGTTTTTTTTTAAAAAAAAAGTTTGCTCGTGCTTATAGTTTCTTACCAGCTGGTCATGGTCTTGGTCAGATTTTCTAAGATCACGAAAGGGACACACACTAACGTTGTGGGCAGCACGTCAACATCTGGTGCATTTTTTAATTTTATTTTATTCGGACTGGATGTGTTCTGCAAAATGAAGAAGAAAAGAAAGCTTTGGTTCTGGCATCAGCCATGACGTTCGCTGTATAATCGTTTTGCATGACAATTGAATCGGAGCGTGGTCTCAAGATAACTCAAAGAACGTCAAGATTATTACCATGAGAGTAGCAGCTCCTTCGGTTTCCTTTGAATGCCGCAGCGAGACGAGGCGTTGGACGTAGGTTGAGGTCGTACGTTCGGCTATACGAGACCTTGTGTAATAATAGTGACACGCAACCAGAGTGACGTTGTGGTCTATTTCCGTCGCTTGGGTCCTCGTAGGATGAAAGCGGTCTGAAAACAATTGGAAGAAAGGCTGAATTGTTTTTAGTTTTATATTGTTTTTCTCGGTAGCGAAAACAATAATGTTGAAAATAAAATTGTCATCACAAAAATATATATATGTGATAGGTCCGAAACCGGGGGAGAAGGGGGTGGGGGAACCATTAGAAAAGGAGGAGAAAATGATTGGAAATCTGGAACTCAATGGATGCTACCGATGAAAGGGATGATCAGCTACTCAAAAAAGATAACGAAGGAGAGATGGGCACCGACGAACTAAAGGACGAAATGCATTGGGCCGTGGCTCACACGAGATCCCTTTGTAATTGCCTGTCTTGGTGGGATACTAGGATAAGTAAAAACTGGTTAAGAAGAGGTTGCATATATGCAAGTAAGCTTTCGTACAAACGATTATGAAGTGAATACCACTCGTAGCAGAATAGTGGTTTTAGTCCTTCGTCGCTCCATGTTCGGGTGAGATGACAATATATATAAATCCATCATACTCGTATAGGAGAACAATTGTTGAGCATGGATCCATGAACCTAGCCCGGCTAAGGCAGCGTATGACAAAACTTCAGTTCCAAAAAAAATGTTAACTTTTGGAAGCTGTCTCATATCTGGTTCAAGAAATCCATAATATGAAGGTGTGGGTGGATTAAGGATCTTTAATTAAGTCATTTTTAGAATAGATCTTGGAGCTTGAGGTGCCAAATAAGGCTCACATTCATATCGGTTGCAATGTCTTGATTCGACCTTGCCTTAGTTGCATTTCATCCTTTCGAATCTGTTGTAAATCAATATCACGAAATTAAAGCAAGTGTAGCTTTGGGGTAACGAGTGTTGCAGAGTGTAGTTTTGTGATATGAAACAACAATCAGCATATTGTGAAATAGATCTCACTAGGTGAATGCCCCCCGCGCGTTGCTGCGGGAATATATGGAACAACTATTGATAACAGTATGTGAGCTTTAGATAAATTAAGCAATTGAATGTGCATAAAAATGCAAACTGAGCAGGCTATGAGTAACACCATGTTGAAAGAAAACATATACCATAACTGTACACAAAATTAGTTGGGCTCTAGCAGGCAACACAGTTTCCCTCATCCATAATTCCATTGACAAGGTATCTTCAAAAGTAACAGATCAGGTACGGTCCCACACTCCTGTTTATTTCTGAAAACAAATAAATTGAGAAATTATCTTCCCATGAATGTAAAATCCAACGACTGAATACCATGATAAAAATTGTATATAAGAATACAAAGCGTCATTAGCCTCTATGAATGTGCTGCAGAATGCATAATATGATGGAAGTAATTGCATAAATCATATTTGATCAGAAAATACCTTGCCAGGAAAAGATTTCTGCGAGCAATCTGACATATGCGCAGAATAAGCGTAATGGCACTGCTAGCAATATAAGAAAAAGTTAAATCGGATGGAAAAATATGCAAAGAAGAGTTTATCAGATGCCAAATGGAATTAAACGGACTGCTAAATGATTTATGAAAATGATGTAAGCATTACATTGAAGCAATGTACATATATTGCAGTTTATACAAAAAGTTAAATTAATAAAGGTGTAAAAAGAGAACTTACGTAACGTGCAGAACCACTTGACAAAAATTGAGAGACAAAAAAAGAGGTGTTAAATGGACAAAAGAATTTGGTGATGTCCACATGCACAGAATAGAAAGAAGAACTTCGCCAAAAGAAAAAAAGAATAGAAAGAAGAACATGAGAGAGATTGAGATACTTGGACTGCGCCTCCATGAAGATTTGTTTCTCCGCTGAAAAAAAAAGTAGAGCAGGAAAAAGATCAAGGAACACAACCATATTGATAGGCAAACAAATTGTGAAAGATTGTTTGCGATATCTTTTTTTTAGAGAGAGAGAGAGAGAGAGTTCTTGACTGCATAGTTTCCCCTGGAGATGGAAGACACCTCTGGCTCCCATGATTCAGTGAGAAAGAAGCTTGAACGATCCCGCGAATTAATTGAAAAACAAAAAATCAGAGAGAGGGGAGGGATGGAGAAATGTTAATTTTGGAACAGAGAAGAGGAACTGTGGCAACCAGAAGCCCTCGTGGTGGTGTATAGGTTGGCATGCGTGCGCTACTTTCATTTGAGAGAACTGCTCCGGTGGAGCTTTTTCCAAAACATGCACGAATCCCAAAGCAGTCAGTAATACTATTGAATTATCTTGATTCGTGAGCCCTCCTTGGCCCTAACCCGATCCAAAGAAGCCCATTCTGATCCTGAAAAACCAGATCCAACAATGATCGGAGAGCGGCTTCTTGCTCCACATCGGCAACGCACGGAGCCCTGTCGCCCGGCGGCGATGCATGAAGACAGCGGCCGGCTTCACGCTCTGCAGCCGCGGTGCGCTCCTACTCAGGCTTAGACCGGATCCACTTTGGTGCACAACAAGCCGAGCCAATTGTTATGGAGCTCGTACAAAACTTCAAATTCAGCTCCTTGTATACATAGAAAAGCAAGAAACACGAACCCATACATCTTCTCCCCAAACCGCTCGCCCAAATATTGATCACCATTTCAGCAACAATGAAATAAGCCATTCATGTTCAAATGTTCGAGACGTGTTGCTTTTATGATCAGAGTACTTTCAAACTGAACACGTCGTAGTCACCTCTGCCATTGCAGCAACCTTTGTGCCTTCGAGTCTTCCTTCATAACCATTGCCTAGAAGACGAGTAGCAGTGACGACAACGTCCGTGTTCTCTTACTGCCCCCCGCGCGTTGCTGCGGGAATATATGGAACAACTATAATGTGCATAAAAATGCAAACTGAGCAGGCTATGAGTAACACCATGTTGAAAGAAAACATATACCATAACTGTACACAAAATTAGTTGGGCTCTAGCAGGCAACACAGTTTCCCTCATCCATAATTCCATTGACAAGGTATCTTCAAAAGTAACAGATCAGGTACGGTCCCACACTCCTGTTTATTTCTGAAAACAAATAAATTGAGAAATTATCTTCCCATGAATGTAAAATCCAACGACTGAATACCATGATAAAAATTGTATATAAGAATACAAAGCGTCATTAGCCTCTATGAATGTGCTGCAGAATGCATAATATGATGGAAGTAATTGCATAAATCATATTTGATCAGAAAATACCTTGCCAGGAAAAGATTTCTGCGAGCAATCTGACATATGCGCAGAATAAGCGTAATGGCACTGCTAGCAATATAAGAAAAAGTTAAATCGGATGGAAAAATATGCAAAGAAGAGTTTATCAGATGCCAAATGGAATTAAACGGACTGCTAAATGATTTATGAAAATGATGTAAGCATTACATTGAAGCAATGTACATATATTGCAGTTTATACAAAAAGTTAAATTAATAAAGGTGTAAAAAGAGAACTTACGTAACGTGCAGAACCACTTGACAAAAATTGAGAGACAAAAAAAGAGGTGTTAAATGGACAAAAGAATTTGGTGATGTCCACATGCACAGAATAGAAAGAAGAACTTCGCCAAAAGAAAAAAAGAATAGAAAGAAGAACATGAGAGAGATTGAGATACTTGGACTGCGCCTCCATGAAGATTTGTTTCTCCGCTGAAAAAAAAAGTAGAGCAGGAAAAAGATCAAGGAACACAACCATATTGATAGGCAAACAAATTGTGAAAGATTGTTTGCGATATCTTTTTTTTAGAGAGAGAGAGAGAGAGAGTTCTTGACTGCATAGTTTCCCCTGGAGATGGAAGACACCTCTGGCTCCCATGATTCAGTGAGAAAGAAGCTTGAACGATCCCGCGAATTAATTGAAAAACAAAAAATCAGAGAGAGGGGAGGGATGGAGAAATGTTAATTTTGGAACAGAGAAGAGGAACTGTGGCAACCAGAAGCCCTCGTGGTGGTGTATAGGTTGGCATGCGTGCGCTACTTTCATTTGAGAGAACTGCTCCGGTGGAGCTTTTTCCAAAACATGCACGAATCCCAAAGCAGTCAGTAATACTATTGAATTATCTTGATTCGTGAGCCCTCCTTGGCCCTAACCCGATCCAAAGAAGCCCATTCTGATCCTGAAAAACCAGATCCAACAATGATCGGAGAGCGGCTTCTTGCTCCACATCGGCAACGCACGGAGCCCTGTCGCCCGGCGGCGATGCATGAAGACAGCGGCCGGCTTCACGCTCTGCAGCCGCGGTGCGCTCCTACTCAGGCTTAGACCGGATCCACTTTGGTGCACAACAAGCCGAGCCAATTGTTATGGAGCTCGTACAAAACTTCAAATTCAGCTCCTTGTATACATAGAAAAGCAAGAAACACGAACCCATACATCTTCTCCCCAAACCGCTCGCCCAAATATTGATCACCATTTCAGCAACAATGAAATAAGCCATTCATGTTCAAATGTTCGAGACGTGTTGCTTTTATGATCAGAGTACTTTCAAACTGAACACGTCGTAGTCACCTCTGCCATTGCAGCAACCTTTGTGCCTTCGAGTCTTCCTTCATAACCATTGCCTAGAAGACGAGTAGCAGTGACGACAACGTCCGTGTTCTCTTACTGCCCCCGCCATGTCCGTCCATACCTACTCCTCTTTGCCGCTCCCTGGGTCCTAGTGAGGAAGACGATGACTTCAGTTCGATCCGGATTTTCAGGATCGGGCTGGGCTGTGTCTGGACTCTGGACGAGTCCGGGCCGAGTGGGGCCCGGCCGCCCAGGGATTAAGAAAAAAAATTTCTTTTATTAATTTAGCAGTCTGCTTTAGGATTAGTGCGGGTTTTGAAAAAAGCTCCACCGGAGCATTTCTCTTCATTTGATGCCTTCTCTAGAATATATACTGTATTAGTAGTCGAAAGAGCAATAACAACCTTAGCTCTTGAACATGCTGATTTCAACTGAAGTTGAAGCGGAGGAGACAATATAATAACGTTTGGCTAATGGAGGAATGATGGTATTGAATTCGTTACTAATAGAAACTGCCCAATTTGATGTTGCGTTGAGAAATGCTGGAACTGAATGTGATTAAACGGAGCCAAAGGCGGTGCATCCAACGGCTGAAAAAAACAAAATGTTAGATCGTATGGATGAACCAATTGAGGTGATGTTGCTGCTTGTGGTTTGAGATATATAGCAATTAATGATTGTTAGTGGGTTGCATCTATGTAGTATATATAGATAAGTGTTGTATTGTGACCAAATAAGTGTAGAGTTCTGCCGTAAAAGGCGTCTTAGCCTGGTGGTTAAGACACCCGAGTAGCACCTTTGAGGTCCTGGGTTTGACTCCTCGTGAGAGCAAAATTTCTAGGATTTAACGGCTTTGTGCTTTCAGCGGTGGTAGGTGACATAGCCATCGATAGCGACGCGCTAGTGGTGACTTTGTTAGTCTTGAGGATTTGTCAACTCAGTCTTCGAAGATGCTCATAGAGGTAGGATTTGCGCATGTGCGTTTGTAGAGGTGAGTGTGCGTGTGTTGTGAACAGACCGGATGCATCCAAGCTACAATATCTAAAGGGTGTCTTGCAGCTTCATTTGTTAGCCGGTAGTCAATAGTCAACGAGTACCCTTCAATCAATTTCTTTTTCCTCTTGACTGTTCGCTCGACATCCGATCGTCGGCTACGCATCGGCCTGTTTCACCAGGCAGGTGACTCAAGAAATTTAACGTCTTTTTCTGTCTTAGTTAGTTTGCAGGAAAATTGACTGGCACGCCTCGTGAATTTCACCACGCACAAGCTTTGATCCTGCACTGGAGTTAAGCAGATCTTCTAGGTCATGTGAAGACTTAGCATCAACACACTTTTTGGCACGTCCGGTGAGACAAAATCGTTTTTTAAAACATGTCACGGGAGGATAGGACTAAGGTTGGTCTGCACAATGTCATTCCTGTGACGGAAGATCTTCTGAGCGAGCAGCAGAGAGCAGCAGAAGGAAGAGCTGCACAAGAAAATGGAGGAGTACAAGCAGCTTTGTTTGGGTTCGTTCAAGAAAAAAGGTCTGGTGGTGCAGAATGATTCGTTCCCAGACTATCGTGGGATATCGTGGAACATCGGCTGCCTGTCACACCCGATTTTTATATAAATAAATCGAATGCATTCTACATGTATGTCAGGATCTATTTTATCATACATGTAGCGACAAATATAGTGATATACAGTTCTATAGCGAATAAACAACTTTATTAAAAACATCAAACCAGAGTAAAAGCACAACAGCGGAAGAAAGCTCTAGGGCACTCCACAGGCAATCGACTGGTGGCAACGCGACCTTCTATCACCATCTTCGCTCCCTGAGCAGCATTTGACAAGTATAGGAAAAAAAACAAGCGTGAGTACATGTCGTACTCCGCAAGTGTAGGAAAGTATGACATGCAAGCTTATATGAAAGAAAGACTGACATATAGTTAATTGCAGAATAGCACCTATAACTATGACATAAAGCACCTATATTACTAAGTGAGATAACAAAACCCCAAGACCAACATGCAACAGCTCACCAGATTCCCACCATCTAGCTACCAAGACTCATCGGGTTCCCACCACCCAAATATCAAACCAACCACCATCCATCTAATCATGAATAAGTCCATGCTTGCTCGTGACCGTGAGCACCGCTGTGAAGACAGTTTTACACTCTGCAGAGGTTGCACCACTTTATCCACAAGTCGTGATTTCGTCACCCGTCGGTGACTAAAACCTCCATTATGTCACTGCACACTTTCTATGGTGTGCGGCCAGGAGATCACTACGAGACCTTTACAAAGCGCCACTAAACCTAAATGCACCCACTAGGTTTCACCGCTAACAGCATATTAGAATCCATTTTACCTCCGCTGCAGAAGCCCCTTTTTACGCCACTAAACATCCGAATGGTGTGTGACACCCCAGGTGTCTCATTCTGTTTCTGAACCATGCTGGCCATTGACGTTGAGTTGATGATATCAGAAATTCAAATTTTTACACCAAGTCCATTGTTAAATTTCAATATAAACAGAATTCATGTCAAATTTGCAAAAGCAAGTCCAAACATTTCAACAGAACTAATTGCATCCAAATTTGGAAATATATAAGTGAAATAAAATGTAGCCAAAAATTCATAAGCATTTGAAATTGAGAAGTGCCTCAAATAAGCCAATCAAGTTTGAATTTCAAACATCTTGTTTAAATTTCAAATTCAAATTCCTGAAGCTTGTGACTAAACCAAATGGACGTTTGTCCTTAACACGTGTCAAAAAAGCTCCATGCAAAATTTGGTGATTTGTGGGGTTCAATAACTAGTACAATTCGAATTTAGAAGAGAAGGATGGAAATTTTGGAGGAAAAGGAAATCTACGGGACCCATCACTCATCTCTTTCACTCCCTTCGTCTCTCAGCCAGCGGCAAGACACATGCATGGCCGCCACCTCAACCCCGCACCGCTCCACCTCAACCAGGCCAGCCGAGCAACAAAACTCGTCCCCGGCCTCTCCTCTCTCTTCCTCATCGGTCACTTCTCCACTCCCTTGCTCAGCCCGCTCCTAATCCCTCTCTTTCTCTCGTGCGCCGCCTCCATGGCCGCTGTCACCTGAACTTCGGCGCCCAGCCGTTTCACTCCACTCCAGCAGGAGCCAAGGACACCTACAGATGCAAATAAATCTCCTCTAGTTCACAGAATAAACCTCACATCAATCCTCGCAGCGAGCCGAGAGTAATCGAAGTTTTTCTCCGACGACGTTACCTATGAGCATCTCCGGCGCCACCGCGAAATTCGTCGCCCACAGTGAGCCCCGTCCCTTTATTTCTCTTCAAACGGATGCAAAACTCTCTGAAGGACCCTTCTGATCACGTTTCACTTTGGTTTCTCCGACGAAATCACCGGAATCCCACTTTTCCCAACATCACCGTCGGCCTCCTTCGACCTCGACAGCGACGACCACCCTCCTGCCCTCCTCGACGTAGATAAGTACCATGCCGGTCTTCTACATATCTTTGTGAAGCTTTGGAGTCAAACCGTGCAGCTCCTAGTCGACTACAGCGAGCTCTCGACTTTGCCGAACGTCTTCTTCCCGCCACCGCTCGCCGCCGGCCCCTTCCGGTGAGTCCCCGATCTCCAAGACCTCGCCGTTGAGTCCACCTAGATTTACATATCATTTGGAGCCACTCACTGATCCCCTTCGACGCCGTTTCTCCTGCTCCGGCGAAACGCCGCCTGTTTCCGGCGTCCGTGCTCCACGCGCGCTTGTGTGAAAACGATGATGGCAGTTTCGTAAATATGTTGCAACTTCCTCAGAAAATGAATAAACTTCAAAAATCGAAATCTAGAGTTCTAGATGTTCAAAAATTGTAAACTAAATTTTTTTGTGTTCCTCTTGAGCAGATCTATCTGTTGGTTAGCACGATGATCCATGTTTCTGTATAGTTTTACTTGTATCAAGTTTAGAAGTTATACCTTATTTAAATTCTAGTAAATGATATGCTTATGGGAAAACTGAAATCCTAGGCTTTTTAGAATCCACTTGACATGCTCTGTCCAGTAGGGTATACCATGACCCTTGTTTCTGTATGTTTTTCTCTGTATAAATTTTGTAAGAAAACATCAATTAAATCATAGTAAATTATTTGCTGATCATAAAAATGTGGACTTAGGCTGTTTGTACTCCTGTTGATATCCTCTGTTCAGTAGTACAAACCATGATCCTTAATTCTGTAAGAAACTTTAGTTATATTTTTCTCTTTGATAAACTTGTCATCTTTTTAGTAATTAATCTACTGCTTGTTAGGCCTTGATCTTCTGCATACATGTCACTTAAATGGTGTTCTACTACCATGATATTTGGTTTGGTCAGAGATGCTTTATAAAATTACTTAGGAATTTATTTCTTACTCATCCTTATTTTGATGCTTGATTTAATTCTGCTAACAAGAAAATGCTGATAAATTGTTGTTAGTACTGTTTTGGCATGCTTAGATTCCCAGTAGGCTGGTCATGATCAGAGTCCACTTAGGATTGATTTCCATGCTTGGATGAACTTGTTTGAAGTTAACATGAATGATTTATTTAATAATATAACAATGCTTCATGGGAGTCAATGAAAGAAATAAATTAAACTCAGTTCATATCACTAATTCAGAACCTCATACATCAGTTTGGACCTGTAATCAAATCACGCTCATTGCATCTGACATGTTTCGTTATGTTTCTTGGTATTCTCTCCATTGATACATAATTGCATTAATAGGAAACGGCAATCAGGAGATTGAAGAGGACCTTGAGAAGGATTTATCTACTGCTGAATCTAAAGAAGAAGTTGCTAGCTTAGTCTGTGATAAGCCCCGGTGCATCCTGCCCTTTTACAAATTTTTGGTTCTAGGAATAATAATGCTAGTGTGTCTAGAATGATTGTTGCACTTAAGTTTATAGGAGTTGTTTGGAAACCCTCCTGCATGTACCAAATGACCTATGATGTTTGTGTGTCGATCCTATTAGATCGGTAGAATGCTTGCTGCTTAGTTAAAAATTACTTAGCATCGATTAAGTTATTATTTCTGTTGGATGGTTAAAACTTGATCACTAAAGCTGAACTTAAATAATGAGTTATGTACTTGTTGGAGACCGGACGGAGATGATTGTGTAGGATGGATTAAGGACCGTCTCGATGTTGGCCCCTTGATCAAGCATTGAACAGTACCGAGTACATACTAGTGACAATGGGAGCTAGCAAACTGATATAGCTTGTACGGTGGCATCGTTGGTGGGTACCCACTACACTGGTCGAAAGACACACTGGGCGTGGTTAGGTAGGTCTAGGCCACGACGTACCGTTGGTAGGACGGCTGCCCAACTCTTTGAGATTCGACCATGCCTTGTTGTTTACTATCTTGCGAAAGGTTGCCGTATATGACCTTTGGTGGTGCATATACGTCGTGTATTTCGGGTTTTCCCAGCTGGTGTAAATCGATTGCAATCGCTGTCCCTCGCAGAAATGAGTACCGCTTGTGATTTAAGCCTTCACGTAGCACACATGATACTTGATTATGATGTTATATGCTATCTTGTTGGATTATTGATGTTGATATCCCTATGCTTGTTATTCAGATATGTCTATATTTCTATGCTTGTTAAGTTCCATAATCATTTATGCTACTATTTAAGAAGATAAAACTTGATCTAAAATGTTGTTAGAAATGATTTAGTTGCTTAGTGTGAGTCCTTTAAAATTCAGCCCTCCTACGGTAAGCCTCTGTCAGGCTTTGTGCCTATGTGGTTTTCAGGTAGTGGAGATATTATTTTGCCTGATGGAGTGCTTCCCTGGGCTGTGCAAGTTCAAGAATCTCACCACTGCAATGATTGTGTTTGCTGCTAGAGTGGTAATCCGTAGGGGCTCGGATTATTACCACTGCTGTACCGTTGAGGGTTAAATGTAGCTCTCGTGTATCTTTTATGTTTTTGAACTTACCGTTTATCGCTTCCGCTGTACTCTGAACATAACTTGTAATAATAGTAATGTAAATTTGGTTCCAAGTGTTGTATTATCTCGTGTCTGCTTAAACAGCACCGTGAGACAAAGATCCTGTGGATCGGACTGTTAGAGCTAGTATCAGAGCTGGTTCAAGATAATACAAACACTTTAATATTGTATTTTGAAAACTACGATATACAGTGAGGAATACGTTAGTATTGCCCACATAAGGATGATTATCAGGTGGTGACAATGCTAACCCTGGGTTATGATTGTTTAAATTATGTAACTACGGAAAAGACCTTTAATGGGGTCTTCATGGTAAGAAGTGGGGTGAAACTCACTCATGTTGAGAAGAGGTGAATATGAGGAGATTCTTGTCCATGAATCGTATGATGCGAAAACTTTATTTTTGTTTAAAATGATTTTAGTGGAGAGCTCACTCATGTTGAGAAGAGGTGTACATGGGGCGATTCATTTCCATGAATCATATGGTGCGAAAAACAAAAGTCTTGTTTCATTTTTCTTCTTGATTTGATGATTGTTTCCGGAATGTAATCTTCTGCAAGTACGCTAACACCGTTAGTGATCACAATTAGACTAATTTACGTGTTGAGTTCGGGTCGTCACCATTAAACATGCCGCTAAGTTCGGCAAATATATGCGTTGTGTTGTGAGGATCGAATAGGCAAAATTACTAAAATTTGTTGCATCATAGCATTCCTAAGATTCTGAACTAAAATATTGCCTTACCTTGATAACCCATCTCTGTATAAAATTGAAAACTTACAAACTTGAAAAATTTCGAATTTAAATGCACCTATATCAAGTCAACATGTACCCTGTTCTGTTCTGTCCAGAATCTGCCCCGCTTCTTATGTTCTAAAATTCACAACTCGAGTTTGTTTGATCCAATGGAGGTGCTCAAATACTTGTTGGAAAGCCCTGCAAGTTAGCTTTTACTTTCTGGTGGTTTCAAAAATTGGTGGTACTTGATGTGGTCTCCACAGCCAAAACACTGAGTCCCTGTCATCCTGTTTTTCCAGCTGCAAGCATTCCATTCAAAATTCCATAACTCCAGTTTTACTAGGGGTCTGGTAACCTTTAAATACAATCTTGAAACCTCTTAAAATCTTCTTTTCGGCCCAGGTGGTCTCAGGTATCTCTTGTTCCTTATGTGATCTATAGAACTGAATGACTGGACCCCTGTTAATCTGCCATCTAGCTGCAGAAGGTTTAACTTCAAAATTTCATGCTCCCCAATTAATACTTTCTGGAAAGTTACAGAAATAATCTTTCACCTCCAAGTGGTCTCATGTGTTTCTTATTCCTGGTGTGACCAGTAGAGTCGAATTACAGAGGCTCTGTCAGTCTGTTTGGCTCAGCAGAACCTGTCACTTTGAAAATTCATAAGTCCAGTTATACTTGTTGTTTAGCCGAGTTTAAACCCAATTTGGAAAGCTACAAAACTTCTTTACAACGTGGTGCTAAGCATCTGTAGCGATCTTCTGTTATACTTGTTGAAAGTTGCATGTTTCTGACTGCTGTACAGTCACTGATCAGTAGCACTTTGCGAAGATGGAAAATGTGAAATACAATCTTGTTGAACTCCGTACATGTATGTCCTGTTCATTAGCACTTTTCATTCTGTTGAGGAAAATATTTGACTTAACTAAACCTTGTACCTCGCATTATTCACTTGAATTCTCAAATTCATGGTCCTGACTCGATTCCTTTGTGTTACGATCTATGTCAAAATTTCCTGGTTGAGTACCCCATGAAAAGTGCAACTTCAGTTCAACCAAAAACTTTCAGGACCACCTCTACACTTTCCATCCATAAGAAATTTTCTAGCTCCTCTCAAAGTCGAAATACGGTACAATAGTCATGTCAGCCTCAAACTAAAATGAATCGCAAACCTCAGACTGCAGAAAGTCCTGCATTACTACTCAGAAAAACTTGTGTAAATATGCTTTGGAAAGTTTTCAAAATTCTCTAAGAATTTTGTTCACTGCTCATTTGATGGATCATCCCTAAAAGACTCCAAAACCTGCTTCGAACCTGTACTGCTACACCTGTACAAATTTTATATGGAGCCATATTTCTGTAACCCTTTTGCAAACAGCTGAAATTGCCTCTAGATTCTTTTGTCAAGAGAAGGATTTCTTTTTCCTTGAGAAGATACATTTCTAACCAATTGGTTCAGCAACTTTATTCCACATCCTTCTGAATTCATTTTTATTCTGTTGGCACTCATGCATCAAATATGCTAGAATAATTTCAGACTAAAATAATGGTGCCTTTGCATACTCTGTCGTGTTCTACCTTGCAATTGAGGCTTAAGGCTGTTTCTCTGTCCCTTGTGTCGATCATCTTTGTTGGAAAGCCAACATTATATGTTCACAATCCTTGTTCCTTGCTAGTCATCTCAACTGATCACCACTAAAGTTTGTTGGCCTGCGTACCCCACAAAGTCCTTTTGTTCATTCTGCACACATCTCCTATTTAGACCATGAACACCTGGTTGTTTATTATGGTTAACTTTTCTATCCCCATTTTTTTTTCTCATGGCTGTCAAGAAACCAAACTTTGGCCATACTATAGATGGGTTACATCAATTGTTGCTACCCCTATTAGAGGTACATCTAATAGGTGGAAAGCTATCCAGACTATGGATCACACTGATCCAATGATTCTACTCGAAGCTATTCTCATCAACAATGGTAATTCGATCAAAATAAAGACACACTGTCCGATGATCATGACACAAACCACCTAGAGACACACTAGCTGTTGCTGCTATTTGTCTGACCTTTCACAGTGCCAGTAGTAGCAGTTTTTGGTAGCACATCCATGGAATCGAGTACAATATGCATGACACCAGTTAAACACACATTTGGAGTAGAATAACAATATATTGCCCACTGCAGGAACCACTAATTAGCCAAACAGTCCCAGCTCAAACACACCTCACGCACCAGCATAACATCTATATAATCCAACACCTTGCCCAGTGCCACAAAAATATTTCTATCCCCGATCAGAGTTTGGAATCTCCTGTATGCATTACACCAATGTGAAATAAATCTCTTTAGCTTCATCTCTTGTTTCTTGTCTGCATTAACTCCCAGACTTTCCTGTTGCATAGTGCAATATTAGAAGTTATAACTTCTCTGTCCTTCTCTTTGTCATCCTTCACACCAAACGGAAATGCTCTTTTGTGAAAAGTTTCTTTGGAAATACCCATCAGTCATTGGAATCCTGCATCTTGTATGGAATTTTCTGTACCTTGACTTCACAGAATATTGCTTCTTTGCCTTCAATTTCCAGTAAACTTTATCTGCACTTTCTGATAACTGACCACTTTCAGTCAGATGTACTATCCTGTATAAATCTTGTATCTATTCTGCTGTCAAAATCCTTCTGACCGAAATTTGATATGTCCCTTCATGTACATCTTTAACACTCACTTGTTTCTTATCTCGTATACTGTATAAATCAGGATACATTAACATGAGGCCTATCATCAATCCATCTATCTTTTTTTTTTAAAAAAAAGAAACTATTTCCCAACCTCCATCTGCACCCCTCATTAGTCATGGATCATATCTCTCTGAATGTTAGCAAATCTGTCCAAACAGCTGAATCAGTGCTCCTGTGTTTAATCTGAAAAGTCGACCTTTCTTCTAGATACTTTGCTTCCACCAGTTGACACCATGAACCTTTATTCTCCATTCTCTTAAACAACCATGTCTCTCAGTATACATAGATTCTGCTGTTCCAAAAATTTTCACACCTAGCCCTTGTTTCTTTGGCAGACACACAAACTGGTTATCTTATGTTTTGTGTTGTTTTGACTGTTTGATAACATATTTTTACACCACTGTTTCACATGATCTTGCAGTAGATAAATAACACAGGAAGGGTTTTAGCATTCAGCTGTATCCTTTTATGTATCCTTATGCAGTTTTTATGACTTCTGCAGCTATTGTTGGCTACAGTGTTTGCTTTCATACTTGGGCCTTGGATCTATATTAATTGTGCTTTTTTATTCCTAGATTCATTTGGACCATTCAAGTTTCTTGCTTTGCTAGTTTGTCGTAATCAGACAAACTTATCTGAACTTGGTGGCATGATTTTGTTTCTCATCACTTATAATCTTTGAGAAGTATTTAGCTTTCATTTTTGTTAATTTCGTTGTCCCACTTTTGTTGAGAAGCTTGCAAAGGATTTCAGCTGACTGCTTTTGCTTCATAAGACTAGAAGAAAAAAAATATTTTTCAGCTATTGTACTGTGCAAGCTTATCTCCACCTTACTAACAATAAATCGTACCGATTTCTAGTTGCAGGAACTTATTTTATTTATATAATTTGTTCATGCTAATTCATGTGCACATGTAGTACTGTAGTTTAATTTTATTTATAGAATTGGTTCATGCTAATTCATGGTTGAGACTTTGTCCAAATGAATTGTTATGTTACTGAGACCACATGTTGTAATGCTTCGCCAGAACTAATCGTGTGAGTTGTGAGATGCTATTGTCGAGAGTGAGTGACATAATATTGTCCAGTGACTTGTGTTTGAGATGGCATGACTCGATATTTCCGGCTTAAATTCCCGTGCGCGACCATTACTGGTATGTTTTAGTCTGGTTTTGTTTGTTTTCGTATTCCATTCATTCCTCTGACTGTTTTCGTTCCTGGGTATCCCATTTTCGTTTTCGTCCGGTGGAAGAAATACGGAAACAGAAACGGTTGGGATGTTTTCCTGCCCGTTCCCGTCTGTTTTCATTCCTAAGTATAGGGGTTGGTATGGTATGCTATCACGTCATTACTTGTTCATTTTTTTTTTGGCTTTGGCATTGGCATGTGGAAGTGGGGATCTTGCTGCCTAATATGTGGTACCATGTAGTGAGCTACGGCTGGAGAGATTATCGAACTGATGTTTCTGAGTTTTACTGGCTTCCCGCCTCGTTATTGCTTATTTACTGGTCTCTAATCTCCAAATGGCGAATGACGAAATGAAAACTTGATTCCTTCGGAGTTCTTTTTATTAAAAAAGTTTTCCTTTGCAGGAGCTTGAAATTTCTAAAGTAGCCTTAATCAAAACTGTCATGTTTTGGGATAATGATACTATAATGGTTACATTTCTGCATTTGTACTATTACATCGTTGATTGTTTTTATATACTGTTGCTCTAATAAAAAAAAGTATTCTTCACGTTCAGGATGCAACTTGTATGAATGTTGATCATGGTGTTTTCGTTAGACTTAGTTTTGTACCCAGACCCTCCCTTCCCACCCCATCTTGACCAGAGAGAGTAACTTAGATCTGAAAATAATAGGATTTCAATTTCATTAAATTAGTCAAAATATATGAAACTTTACATAAAGGTTGTATACGTATTTTGGGAGTAGAGGAATTAAAAGTATCTACAAGCAGTTATCTGTATATTCAATTTTGTACCCACTACTTGACTCCTTGAAGCCTTGGAAAATTAGAAGAAGGGAAATAGTCCGTGTGCTTTGAAACTTTCCTGCTTCAGCCTTGTCTTGACGATTGGCTGCCTATGTTCTGGTGATATAAGAGTTAACCTTTTGCATGGAATATTGATTTTTTTAATTATATGATCTTTCTGCATATGTGCATGTATGACACTCAATTCAAATGTTTCATGGATATCATTTCATAATTATTCCCTAATGTTCTCTCATTGCAACACTTATTGTGCTTGTCACCGATAGGTGTTAATCTGCAATTTATATGCACCTCATTCTGCCACTGTTGTATAGTTTCATTGTCATTTATTTCCGAACACATCTAATTTAGCGTCCTGTTTGTTGTAGGCAATCTATCTGAGAAATGACGCTAGCATCTAATGCTTTCACTAGGCCAGCTTCTCACCATTGCTGTGCAGAAGTGTTTCCGAGTGGGTTTCGATATGTTGTACCAAATTTGAATGTTCTTGCTAGCTTTCCATGGGGGTTGCTCCCGTTATTCTTGTACTGCAGAGTTACAAATACTACTTATTCTAAAACTACAGTGACTTGTGGTGGAAGCTAAGCTATGCGCCAACTATGAACAATGTGTTATATGGGTACTGGAAGGTAAATTTTGTGCCAGCCACTGTTACGATACTATGAAACATGTTGAGTTCCACAAAAATTTCTGCCTGCATGAACGTACGTGTCAATTCAACATTGATAATAGTGCTACTAGTTGTATGCGCTTATTGTTTACTCTGGGCCCCTCATTTCCAGGTTTTGGTGGTTGAGATTCGGAGGTACCAAGCAGATGGTTGGTGGTTGAGATTCGGAGGTGTAACACCTAGAATGCATCACGGCAGTAGAAGGGTTTGTTTGGGCCTTTTGGGCTTAGTATGGAAGTAATTAAGGCCTAATTAGAGTCCAATTCAAGGGAGAAAAGGAACCGTCAAAGCCTTTTCCCTACCCACGTCCCTGGCTGCTGCTGAAACGTCGCTCCAGACGATCGTAGAGGCGGCGCCGAAGCCGTCGTTCCTGCTGCTAGGGCGGGGGCGATCCCGATCATCGCAGGCGGCATCAAGCTTGGCTGGGACAGTCGCAATTGGAGCGGAGGTGATCTGGTCCATAGGTAAAACAATTCGTTTTTCCTCTGGTAGCTACGTTAAACGCTGGATTAGTTTCGGCCATTAGGGCCTTGATCCGCAGGCACAGGACGTCATGATCCTTGTCAATCTTCTGTCTGAGTGCAGTCTACACAGTTTGCATTGAACCCTTATTTTCGAGGTCCTGCGGTTCGAATTTTACATTTATTTTAAATAAAACTTGTAGATCCTTTCGGTATCTTTCCAACGAATATTTATTCGGAATTTTTGGTTGAGAATAACCAGAGTTATGCACCTCTGAACTATGACTGTCAGTTTCGTTAGACCTGCTGTTACAGTTTTGACGACGAGTTTTGCGTGGCAAAAATAGTGATCCTAGAGGCTGTTTTTGTTTTTCATGCAACAGAGGTTGTGATAGAGCTTTGTTTTATCTATCCATAGAGTGCTTAAAATCTATTTTTGGTTGAGTATAACTAGAGTTATGAATATTTGAAGATCAGCTGTTCGCATACAAGCAATAAACTGAATGTCTGCCTTGTGATCCAGTTTCACCTGAGCTGCAGTTCGAATTAATTTTTGAGTTGAAAACCAAAGTTGTAGATACTTTTCTGTAGATGATCTTAGTGTGCTGTTTTACCTGTTTATCGGCTGTACAAAAATAGTTATGAAAATGTGAAGCTTCCTGTCCTGTGTAGACAGTTTTGGTGTGTGGTGCTGTTTTGGAGTTATTTTTGCAAGCGATCGTAGGAGCGTTTTACTTGATGTTTGCTCAATTTGTATGCTTGCTTTTGGTGTTGAGAATTACTTATATCCAGGTGGTGGACCTTCAGAGCGAGCTTAGCTCATTCTCTCGATTTGGTGAAGGAAAGTAAACGTAGCGCCGTGCTCTACATACTTTAACTTTGTTATTCGAATTGCCTCTAGTAAATTGCAGTACCTCACACTAGCCACATAATCTGAAGTTATTATTATTTCTTTTACAATGAAGTATGCTATCTTATAGCTTGTGGTACTTTCTTTATTGCATCAAAATCTGAAGTATACGAAGTGCATACATTGCAATCTTGCATTTGCACTCTTCTACATTGGATATGCATAAGAAGAAACTATAGCCTGATGTTGGTGCAGTAAGTACCGGTACAACAATGCACGTTGAATTGAGCAATGTGGTTGCAGCCCTCACTTCCTTCGTTGGGATTTGAGGGTAGAAGTGAAGTCATGCATTTGCATT
>LAPY01001058.1:89284-106009 GCA_000970635.1 Eragrostis tef | reverse complement strand
GACCGAGTCGAACCAACCAGACCGGCCACCTCACCATCCGGGTTCCGGACAAAAACACAGACCCATCCTCCCCGGTCTCCTCGCCTCCTCGTGTGCCTGCCTTCCAGTCCTCGTCGCGCACTCGCCATCGTCGAGGGAGAGGGAAAGAGGCAAGGCGAAGCGGCAGCGATGGGGTTCATCTCGTTCGTCGGGCGGGTGCTCTTCGCCTCCCTCTTCCTCCTCTCCGCCTACCAAGAGTACGTGCCCCCCCCTTTCCTCTTCTTCCCTCAGATCCCCGTCTCCCATCACCCGTGCCGGGTCTTGCTCCAATCATTTTCAACCATTTCTTGAGCCGGCCGCGGGCTCTGCGTGCCTTTCTTTCCGATCTGGTCCTGCCAATTCGCGTTCTAGCTGGTTGGATCGAAAGTTTAGCGCTGTGGTGTGGTGAGATCCGGCCCGGACGTTCTTGAATCTTGCTGCGCTAGATCGGCGTGTAGGCGCGGTTGGTTCGAACTGGCTGTGGATCGTGCGAGTATAAGGGAGAGAGAGAGAAGAATGAATGGATCGACTCGGATCAGTTGATGCGTGCTTTTTCAATTGCGCATCCGGTGGTTGCAGACTTAAGATTTGTCCAGAATTCATTGGTGTGCTGACAGTTCACTGTACTTGTTTGAATTCCCCTTGATGCCACCCCATCTGATCCGATTCTTTCTCGTGTACGCTTGACTGTCGCCGTGTTGTACTGTTGTGTTGACTGGGTTTTGTATCGTGTTGTGCAAATTGGCTGGGCTTCTGGTGGCGCAGTGTGCAATCAGCATGCTGTTGGCAAATTGAGCCCAATCCTTCACCCAATACGACTGTTGTTTTGAGAGTTTGCACTGCCATCAGTGCGTGACACCTTCAAACAACATCCATTTCCTAGAGCTCCTATGCTGTGGTGAATCCTGGGAACAGTTGGTGCAAAATGATATGAGTTGCTGTATGTCAGTTGTAGAGGCAGGCTGTGTAATAATTCTGTGTAACATTAGTTTAGATTTGATACAATCACGTTGGAGTAGTTATAATTCTGTGGTAATAATTGTATTTGCCTATGAATTTAGTTGGGTCACACATTTTGACTTCTTGGTTACATGAGTAATTGTTAAATCACTTTAGTTGCATGGTTTGTCTTCTAGATTAAGTTGTTATGTGTCAAGGTAACTTAGTAGGGCTGAATTTTATCACATATGTGCTTTACCAGTAGTGATGAAATGAAACTTCAAATAGTGATGTATCTCTGGCAAAAGCATTTGTCAACTTGTGTTGAGCACCAGCACCATTTTAGGTTTATCCTCTCCAAACCCAGGATATTTTAGAATTCTCTTTCAGTTGTTACAAAATTATTTGTTCTTTTAGTGCAAAATATCTTATGTTAAGATCTGTTAAATTAATTTTTCATTCACACATGCAGGTTCATTGAATTTGGAAATGATGGTGGACCAGCAGCAAAGGCCTTGAAGCCAAAATTCAATCTCTTTGTGAAGCAAGTGTCCACGCATACAGGATTGGGGCTGCCGCATGTTGATGTAGGAATTTCGTTTTGATTTAATCGTTGTGTTCTACTTTTTTCTTTCAGAATCCACTATGCCCTATATTAATGTGTTACTCCATTTGTTTGCAGATAAAAACTGTCATTGCGGCCACCATGTTTCTTAAAGGCTTTGGTGGTCTTCTGTTCATCCTCAGCAGCTCATTTGGAGCACTTCTACTGGTGAGCACTGGCAACTGAGTATTTTCTTCAGCTGGCACCATGCTTATAAGCTGTGGGAGCTTATATAGGTATTTGCAAGGAAAGAGGCTTACAGAGGGACATACTATGATACTATCATGTATAACCGAGTACCATCTTAACGTTAAGATCTTTTGCATGGGGTGATCTCGAAGATTTTAGCTTTCAGTAAATCAGTGATAACTTCAAAGTATCTGTATTGCTGATACTTTTAGCATCATTGGTGTTTTAGCATTTAGGATGCGGAGCTGCGCATTCGGTTTTGAAGGATCCTGATTTAACAAGGGTTTTACTGTGTGGGTAGTCGGTGCAACAAGTATATGGAGATGGCATAGGCCCAAAACCTTTGCCTGCCATCAGCTTTCGGTTCAGTTTCAGTTGGATAAGGTCAAGTTGTTAGGCTAAAGATTTCATTTGTCCTGTATGTTAGCTGGTTTGTTACAAGGCCTTCTGTATATAGGGAGAGGCATGTTGATGAACAAAGTCCATCGATCAGAGTTGAGTCGTTTCTGCTTGATCTGTTCTTCCACCCAAGCTTTGGCTGCCAAGCATCACCATTCCATTTAGCGCAGTCCTAGCTAGCCAATTCCCCCGTTCCTGCAACAGTCTTAGCATCTGGAAATGATAGGCTCAAACGAAATGTTCGTGATTGACTGTGTAGATTGGTGATTTAGTTGAGCCACTCAACAAGTCCCTATGTTTTAGAATTAGGTGGGGTGTGACAACCTGTCAACTCTAATGAAACCTTTATATTAATCCGTAGATATGTTTTCATTCTTATTGTAAAATCATCATGTATGTGTATTCTTTGATCTACATCTTTTCTAGTATGTGTCGTTCATTTGTTGCATTGCAAAACATTAAAATTGATCATCTGTGCAGCTTATTTACTTGGTGTTCATAACCCCTATTGTGTATGACTTCTACAACTACGAAATGGAGTCAACACAATTTGTCCAGCATTTTTTCAAGTTCTCTCAGGTTTGTGGCCTTTATATGCTTCCTTACTAATAGAGCTTTAATTATAAACTAGAGGTGTTACATGACCTTTCTTTGTTCTCCTTTCAGAACTTGGCATTTATCGGCGCACTGCTTTTCTTCCTGGGAATGAAGAACTCTATTCCAAGAAGGCGCTCCAAGGGAAGGACAACAAAGACCAAGACAAACTGAAGCCATCAGTTGTAGGAGGGGGGTCGCGTTAATGCTTCCTATGTTTGCATAATATACAACAGTAGATGTTCACTTTTGCTTGAGGTGCTGGTAGAATTGTGAATGGGACTTGCACAACTTAGAGTTTAGGAAATCTCGCACGATTTTATTTTCCATACATTGGTGTTGTGTTTCTGCATCATGATCCATTTTGCTACAAGAACTGCTTATGTCAATGGAAGGTTGAAAGATTCAGTCTCTTTCCTGTGTGTGCATGCCCTTACGCATTTGGATGGGAGGCTTCAGACTTTGCTCCTACTTGCACAACTATGCCCTGGATAAAGTTTATCTGACGCTGGATTTGCTACTCCACTTCTGTCCTGCGTTTGTGAAGTGTTTGTGTGTTCACATGGGTGAGTAATTGTGTTCACTTGGACTTCTTCCTTCTTGATAGGTGGTAGCCTATCAAGAACTTTTGTAACAATTTAATTGTCTATGTGCCCTCGGTCCAAGCAGATAACCACTCGCATGGTAATGACAAATAGTTCAGCTCTTCACTACCCTGATGGTCGCCGACAACAATACGTTGACACGTCGGCCGGTGATGACGGTCCAACCTCAGGCGAGGTCTCCAGGGACCCCTTTGCTGGCTTCGTTCCCAATGTGGCGGGCATGCATCGACAACCGTCGATGCGTGTCATCATACGTGTCGCTGGTGTGTTTACTGCTCCGTCCTTTTTTCTTTAAAGAGTATGAAGATGCTAGTGAAAGTATATGCAACATTTCGTACTCAAGTCTTCATAGATCATGAGCACTACGAATGCTCCACCCAATGTAACTCGGAATCAGTATGTCTGGCTTCTCAAAGGATGTTAACCAAAGGTGTCATTGCTACCTCCATTATGCGTCCAGGTGATCAACAAACATACTTTGTACTTTGAATCACCGACGATGTTCCACATAGGAAGGCTACACCAACCTCATGCTCTTTGCAAGCAAGGCCTTCCTGACGACTCTTCGAGATCAGCCCGTCGATAATTGTTCTTGTTGTTATTTGTACTATGCTCTTTTGGAGCAATGTAATCCAAACTCGCTTAGGGGTGCTCTTTCCTTAGGTGTGCTCACTACAGTGTTTGTAGTCTTTCGTTGAATGAATAAGAACAAAACATATTTTTTTAAAAAAACTCTTCACTACCATAATAGACTATGGAAGCACCCTTCTTAAACAGAAAAACCCATACTACTTTTTTTCCCTTTTTGAATCAATCGATATAACTTATCTCCAGTGACAATGGAGTTACCAAGATGAACTCATGAGGAATACTATTTAAAATTATATCTTTATTGTTCATCTCAATATTGGTTGCTACAAAATTCAAGGAATTTTTGTCTGTAGGACACTAAAAAAAATTGATTTTGTCTATGAGACATCGTTACTTTCTAATTTGTCTCCAGAACAATGAGAAATTGTGGCTTTTGTATACAGGACACTATAGCAAGTGAATTACTTATTTGGCCCTACAAAAGTTCGCCGTTCCTTTCTTGGCCTAAATAGAAAAAAAGTTGGGAATTTTGTCGGTGGAACACTATAAAAACATGGTTTTGTGTGTAATACATCGTTACTTTCAAATTTGCCTCCTGGACACTGAGAAGTTGTGGCTTTTGTCTCCAAGACACTATAGCAAGAGAATGGACTATTTTAAAAACTTTTATCTCAATGCACAAAATAGATTTTAACTTGAAATTTGGCACATAGATATATTGTTGCATTTTCTTCCTATGTGATTTTTTTTTCTTGATTTCTTGCCAATTATTTGCATAGTTTTATTTTGAAAATAAATATTTTCTTAGTTCAAAATGTGTGAAAACAATCAGCAATAGATGTGAAAAAATCATCATGTATAGGGAATACCAGTAATATATGTTTGTGCTAAACTTCGAGTTAGAATACATTTTGTGTATTGAGATAATTTTTTTTGGAAATTGTCATTTCTCCTGCTATAGTGTCCTGCAGACAAAGCCTCAACTTCTCAGTGTCTAAGAGGCAAATTTGAAAGTAACGATGTCCCACAGACAAAACCATATTTTTGAATTTTGAATTTACCTCTCAATTGGTCCACATCAAAATTTTGAATTTAGTTTGGGTGAACTCACAATAAATAAATACTAATATAACTTTATGAAAAATTATATCTAGTTGCTTTTAGGCGTTTTGAGTCGATCCACAAATTATACATGTTATGTCATGTAAATTAGAAGCCAATTAGATAGGGAAAAATAAAAAAATCTCGAAAATTTACATAAAATATATATACAACTCAACAATATTTTCCAAAGGTTCGTGTTTGTTTATTTCTGAGATGCTGAATAGTACACCGCTTTTAATATTCAGGTTGTCAGAATAATTTTGTTTATTTGCAAAATAGTTTGTTTGAAGAATTTTACTACTTACATTGCTTTGGTCAAGAACGTCGCCATGGTGGCCTAGATACGAGTGAATATATTCTCCTAGTTTCTCGTCGAATATACAGTAAATTTATAGAATGACATTGGAGATGTTTTTTTTTTGGAGACCGAATGTGATTTGTTTCACTTCTCGTAAATTGCCTCAAACCCGTTCAGATCAGAGTCACTGTGCCACCAAGCTTCTCCAACCCGTAACTGCGAGCACCGGCTGCAAGACGAGCAAGGTTTCGCCTCCAACTCCGGCGCTTCGCCCCGCTCCGCTCCGGCGCGCACGCCAGCGCCGGCGAGATGGTAAGCTCCACTTGTTCTATCCCCTTCGCCGCCTCCACCAAGCTGGCGAACCGGGCGTGTTCGTCCTGCCACCATAAACCTCAGTGAAACCCTAGCGAGTGGGGACTTACATTTGGTTCCTTGCCGCTGCCACAGGACTACCTCAAGACGGTGGTGCCGTCGCAGCTCATGGCCGAGCGCGGCTCCAACCTCGTCGTCATCAACCCAGGTACCCCTACTGCGGAAACCCTAGCGCTCGTACCTTTTAATCTCGCCTACTCTTCTTGGCCAGTGTTTTTTTTTCTCTCCGCAGTTTCTTTCTTTGTTGTAGATTCATGGCGTTTCGACCCCATGGTGGGGGCAAATCGTGTACAACTAGTTAATTTTGGTGATTTGATTGAATGAGAATTTTATCGTGTTTTTTCCTTGCCAGGTTGAACCAAAAAGCCTGACGTTGAATTAAGTAGGTGTAATAGAAGCAAATTTCTTGATCCGGAACTCACCCTTTCCTGATCGATACTGTTGTGGTTCTAAATACAACTGATGAAACAATTATCTAGCCAGTAAAATTATTTTTTCTACATGATGCAGTTCATGGCTGTTGGTCATTTAAGCAAGTGCACATATTTTGTAGGATCTGCTAATGTGCGCATGGGGTTCGCTAGTCAGGATGTGCCATTCAATATACCACACTGCATTGCCCGCCGCATCAATCCACAGCAGGATGAAGAACCAAGGTTCTCTGTGCGTGATCAGGTGATGCAAAATAAGGAGATGCTATCCTGTAATGTTAGTTGTATGCTTATATTGCAATTAGATGTATCTTTACTGAACCAGAGCTATGCTTGTTTGCAGATGCTCAACTGTCATGCTACTCCCTCAATGAATGCAGAGCGTGAGAGGGCATATGATATTGTAAGAGAAAAAACTCATCATTTTCCTTTTTTTTTACTACTGTAGATAATGATTATTTTTGGGGGGGTCCCCAATGAGTTGTTACTCTTACAGATTGCGGCACTAATGAAAATCCCATTTTTGGATGAAGAAATGCCTTCAGCGAACCAACCATTTCCTCCGAAGGTATTGTGCAGTATGACCATATGGCCTATGCCCCCTTCCTAGCTTCCGAAGTCCTTAACTTTGTGTTAGAGTAATCCTTGTTGGCTGTTGGTTTAAGTCATGTTAGTGGGGGGTGTGTGTGCATCTGTTAGTGGTGATCTACATGCAAATAGGGTTGTGCCTTGCATGTAGGAAGTGATTAGTGAAGCAAGGGAGAAGCGGGAGGAGTGCCCCAGTGTTGATCAGTTTTGCGAGTGAAGCAAAACTGATCAGGCACAGAGTGTGTGCTTAGTTAGTGCTTAGCAAACAGCAGTAGTGGCGTGTGCTAATAGGAATTTTCTAGAATAGGCTGGTAGAGTGTTTCCGAAGTCTAGTAGAGTGTGTTCCAGAAACTTGTGGAAGTGGTACTGTAGCAAACCACCTTAATGTAGCTGCTGGCATGTTCTGGAAGCTTGTGTTGTAGCAGCCAGCCAGCTCTCCTATGTACTATAAATAGCACCTAGTGTGCAGTGTAAAGAAGTCCCACAGTTTGCTAACTTGCTAGCTGATGTCCAATATCTAACACTTTGTCATGTTACACACACTTCTGCCTTTCAGGCTAAGAAGTACATAGCACCATCAGGTTGGGTTTGCCTGCTACAAGTCCTTTATTGATCATCAAAGTCCAGAATCACAGAACCTATTTCGTTTTATCAATGTTTGATTGCCTATGAACAATCATTCTCATACGTCTTGTGGACTTGTCAAAATTATATATAGGCACTGAAAAGGGTGTTAACTTCATAGAGAAATTACTAGGATACAGTAGCCATTTTCTTTGCTGCCAAAGGTTGCACATTTCCATTTCGGAAACGTGGCATTTCAATAATAATTCGACAAACATGTTCTCTTTTTGCTCGCATGTAGAATGGACTACCCTGTTGTGAGATTTTCATATTGCTTAGACATTTTATCTTCACTAAAGAGGTAAAAAAAGATCTAGGAACGAACATTGCACTTGTTGCCTATAAGCTAACCAATACCTAGTTACGAAGTGGGGCTTGTACAATAAGCTAGTGTATTTATAAGGATGAAATTTGTGCATCTGCAATTGAATAACTGTGCCTATTTCTTCCATGTCATTTTCCCAATTTTGGATTGCGATTTACCATGCCTATGTTTTGTGTTATTGCCCCAAATGCTACTCTGAGTGGTAAGTATGGCCCACACATCAAGGCATCAGACCACCTTAGATGTCACCTACTAGTTAGTACCACTGCCCTTAGCCATTCAATTCAGTGATCTACAAGACTACTAGGGATCCAGTTAATTATTCATCTGTCTCTGAACTCTTTTCTTCCTTTTCTCTCGTGTCGTCTGAACTTTTTTTTTTCGAAAAAGGCCAACATTAAGTTCTGCATTTCCACCACAGACGGTCATGGCGGAATCCTAGATCTACAAGGGATCCAGTTAACCATTCATCTGTCTCTGAACTCTTTTCTCCCTTTTCTCTCGTGTTGTCTGAACCTTTTTTTTTCTTTCTGAAAAAAGCCAACATTAAGTTGCTGCTAGCTTTTCACTGCTGCTTTGCAGTCAGCCTTTTGCCGATCGCCTGTCAGCAACTTCTCTGAGGTCACTGGTCAATCTGATGACTGGATTCCTCAGATTTTCTCTCGAATTTTTGAGTGAGCTTTTCAGACAGGATTGAAATTCAAATTCTCTATTATATGCTATAAGGAACTATTGTCCAGTGACTTTGGTCCCTCCAAAACAAAAAAGAACTAAAGCATGGTGCAGTACCACATCATGTTGCTGGTGTACTGGAGTAACGTTGTCACCATGGTCTGGACTTCAAACTTTGACTATGCATGGTTTATTTTTTTTTCCAAATTCAAGAGTGGGATCAACTATCATGACTAAATTTTTGAAAAATAAAATGCTTTTGGAAGGACTTGAACCCAGGACCTCTTGAAATGGATGCAGAAACTCAACCATTGAGCTATGTTAATATTTAACGGTAGAGTAGACCGAGAGCCCATTTATATTTAAATTTGTCCAAGATTATTTGTCGGGTAAAAAAAATGAATGGTGCCCAGCGGTTAACCCAAGGATCTAGTTCTTGCTGGTAACAGTCAGCGAATCTTTTCCCAGTCCTGTACCACCATTCTCTAGAGATGTTCGCCGATGCGGCCAATTTAGTGTTTAACTGTGGCTGGCCACTTTATTATGATTGACCGCATCACCGAAAAAATTTCATCGTATTCCCATATCAGCAAGGGAAAAATTGGTGTTTCATCTTGACAATCTTAACCACTTACATGCTGCTAACCGTCATTGAAGCATGGTGGGCTGAATTTCCGATAACCTTGTCATAGAAGAAATACAGTTATTCCAAGAGTGTAGACTTACTAGTTCTCAATCTTTAATTCTAATCGTAGAATGAAGATTAAAAAATTAAGGCTATTTGATACTTGCAATGCATATCTATTAGATTGTTTGTCATTGCCATATTCAGTTTTCTTTTGCTTAAGGAAAGGTTCCAGCGTAGTCTGTACGCACTGATTTTCTGTTGACCTCTTCAGATGGGACGTGTTGATGGGTTTTCCTCACAGCAAAGCAGAGAAGATAGTAAATTCCCTTGGACAGATGTGACAGAGAAAAATGTCAAGTCATCCACCTCAACTGGTACTTTCTAATCATTTTCACTATTCATTGGACATCAGAGTAGCTGGTTGTCACAAGATGTAAAATGCTTATACTTTTTTTTTGACCTGAAAATGCTTATACAGTTATACTTTATGCTTAGGTACTGCCTTGTATATAATTTTTTTTGGAAGTTCTACAGCACTGTTTGCTTGGTACGCTTTAGTGTAAAAAACCTGCCTGGTAGTGGTGATCTGTGTGACTTATACATATATTTATGGTCGGCTGAAGTGCATCGGAGGTCACACATGTAAACCAAACGCAAAATAGTCTCGCAATTCTCTGAAACCATTTGGTGAAGGAAGGCAAAAATTACATTATTACTGTTTTGCATCGGCTGTTTCTGTTAGAAGTATCTTGGTGTTGGTCCCAGATGGGAATGGATCTGTGGGGAAATTACATTATTACTGTTTTTCCAGAGACAGCTAGCTTTGAAGTTCCAGAGAAATTTTGTTTCCCTGTTATGTATGGCGTGGATGGTAGTGAATTTGAACCAGTACTTGGACAAATTTGGACTGAGCTGTACCTGGGAAAAGCAGCCTCACTTGACATTGAAAAAGAGGACTGGCCTGAAATCAGAAATTCTGCTTCTTTGTTTGGTGGGCAGCTTGGAAAATTAAGGGTGTTTGGGTTGGGGTGTTGTTGACTGACTCGTCAAAAGTAATTTGCATCCATAAATCAGGGAAAATCCTGTCACACTCAATCTAAATCAGTGTGGAGATTCTTCCTCTACTAAAAAAGAGTAAGAGCATGCATCTGATCTCAGCCCCAACATGCTATCAAGTATAAGGATTTTGAGATGAAGCTTCTATCCCTGTTCTAATTTCTATCCTTACTATGCTTAAAAATGTCAGTTGGTGGCTTGTGTTGGTGGATGGTCTGTTACCAAATTTACCTCTAGTCTTTGCATTATTTACCTGTATTGCCACTCACAAACAACTGGGTGTTGAGCTTCAATAAGAAGAAAAATTTAACGGGTCCTTACAATCCAAATTTTTGACTAATTTATAAGAAAGGGGAAAAAAATACACATCTTGCAGGTATACTGCTAGTTAATCTTCTAATAACTGATATATCTTTGCATTGCGCATACTCTGTATATATATAGTGGTGAGTTGTGAAATCTATCTATATAGTGCTCTCACACTGACCACTTCCACATTCCGAAAAGAACTTATTTATAAAACCCAACTTGGAAACAGTTAGCTTGGAGCAAATAACTCCTATTAGAACCTCTCCCACCTCTCACGATTTATGGAGGATTAAGACCATCATCGGTTGGAAACCTGAATCACAATTGAATGGAGCCCATATTCTTGTAGTTGATGAGACTATATTGTGCATAGCAACATTCCTTTCCTATAATTTTACTAAACTCTTCAAATTGGCCAGATCGGTCAGTGGACAAGAATGCTGACGAAGATACTCTGCCAAGCACATCTGGTGATGGTAATGAGCATGGCTTTGAAGAAAACAAGTATAAGGAGATGATAGTTGGAGAGGATGCTTTGAGAATCCCTCCTTCTGAGTCATACTGTCTGAGTCGCCCAATCAGGAGAGGCCATTTCAATGTCTCTCATAACTACTCATTACATCAGGTAGGAAACCAGATTATCACATCTTTACTTTATTAAAGGGTGACATGAGTGTAATAATGCTTCTCTTAGTACATTCTTAGCAGAAACGCCTGTCTTTAAGTGTTCCAGTTCATTGCGGTTTCTCTTAGATCTATAATAGCTTTTTTTTTGAGGTAGATCTATAATAGCTGAGTATGAGTGATTTGGCTTTAAAGGCAATCATTATAGAACAAATTGCCCCTTTAATCACTTCTTCCAGTTAAACTTTGTTGATATAAGCAGACATGAATTAAAGCTTTGACATAAGTTTTATCCTCATCTGAAAAAATTACTAGGACAAGTTGCAACAGTTATCTATCTTTACATCTTGCATAGTCTAAACTCAAAAATGTTGGGTACTAATTTATTCTAATTGGAATACAATGACATCTCCTTTACTGTTTCCCTTAAAAAAGGATAATGCCGTAATATGGAAATTTGGGTTCAGAATTCACAACTGAAATTACCTGCTACTCATAACCTTTTCAATTTCTTGCATTGATTCATTTGCTGCTAATAGACAATGAGAACTGATGAATTTTGAAATCATGCATATGAAAAGGACCAAAGGTATTATCTGGCTTCAAAAAGGGTTGGGTCTAAAAATAAGCTGAGAGATGAAGTCCTTCTGAAATGGTCATCTCATATGTGGCTATGCCTGTTGTTCTTGTTTGTGTATCATCTCACTGAAGTTCTTTGTCAAATATTGTGTTGTAGGTTTTAGAAGATTTATGCACCATTTGGAACTGGATACTAACAGAAAAGTTGCATATCAACCCAAGAGACAGAAACCTTTATTCTGCACTTCTTGTCGTAGGAGAGACCTTTGATAACCGAGGTACCTTTTCCTTTCATCTAATAGAATAGTAGTAGGTGGAAAGGTGATGCTACCTATTTATAACTTACATTAGTATGTCTTTGTACAAATCTGCTATGTCACCAATACAAAGTTTGATTGGATCTTCTAGAGAACAAACTACTTTATTGCGTTTGTCTGTGACTTGATACAATTTGCTATGTCAAAGAATACCGCCTCACCTGGTGTCAGTGTTCTATGGCTTTATTAGACATCTAGGTTACTGGGTTATTTTAGGGCATAAACAAAAGATGGTTGAAGAAAAGAAAGTACCTTTTGTATGATGACTAGCCAAGTGCCTTTGCGCTGCCATGGCACAAAAAATCTAAGAAGTACATGTTCACACGACGTTCATGTAAGAAACAAGACCAGTACTAAAATCCCAGATGGGGCCTAGGATGTGTCATGAATCTAAGTAACCAAACAAAGTAGTAAAAGTGTATTGAACACTCTGCATATTTACTACCGTTGCAGTGGTGGGTTAATAGAAGGGAAGAGTAGGGTTTGGGTGGGTTGATGGAAGACAGACAATCACCACTACCTCCAACTTTTAAGATAGAAGAGAAACGTAAAGAGGTTGGATGCTTGAGTTTCCAACATCTGATTTGACATCAGTGTCTTACATGAGATGTTCTGCCTATAGTTGACTATTTGTCAAGCCAAGATTTCTATATGATTTCGCATCCTAAACATTTTTTTTTTAACAACTGGCATGAATGCCAAATGCAGGAGAGTAAGCACATTGTTCTCTAATAGGATCTTTCATGAAAGTACATGTTTTTTCTTCCCGGACATGCAGGAGAGTTGTGTATCATTGTATTAAAGAAGAATTAGGGTAGGGCACCCCAAGTGCAAACACAAGCACACCTCACACCCAAATTTCTAGGTTACATGTGCGCCTAGACGACCCGACAATACTTTGTCAAACTGCCGGTGCTAGGGACATCAGCCATGAAGGGACATGTCGTGGTGGTTCTCTTAACTAAAGGTTTGATTAGTGTGTTAGAGAACAACTACGATTGATTAATGGCCTTCGCAATATTTGTGAACATGAGATTCGTCTGGTGACACACCTTTTGTCTGTATGGTGATGGAATATCCTATGTGGTTCCTGGTTTGGTTTCTGAAAACCATCTTTTACTGGGTATTAGCCAAACCGTGTTTTGGCTGATCCCTTTTTCTAATGTTAAGTTATATCCAATATCCATCTAATTTTGGAAACCAAATTGATAATTCATAAGTGCACAGATGACAAATGTCTCTTGCCCGCTGTTTGCTTTGCCTTTTCTATTTCCCGCACTATATTATGCAGCAACGCATATGTTCTGTTGCACAATACAGATTGGGTTATCTATTTTTGATGAAGAAAGTTAATTTCAATCTATTTCAGAAATAAAAGAGATGCTATCTGTTGTCCTTAATGACTTGGGGTTTAGCACAGCAGTGGTACATCAGGTTTGTCGTTGCCTGCGATGTCCAAGCATTTTCATTATATGTGAAATCCTTATTCTTTACCTTCAATTGGCATCTAGTTACTCCAATTGGTTTTTGAATTGGATATCCTTTTTTTTTTATCGTATGTGACTACTCAAATGGTGCTGAAATCTCCCCATTTCTTGGAATATTGGGTGGACCTAGGGCCTGCTGAATGGCTAATATGGAGTCATGGACTCCCTCCATTTAAGAAAATTTGACGTTAGGACATATTTTGCTTGCATGCAATTTTGTGTCCCTAGATGAAGAACTTCACTAATATGTTTATGACCATACTTTCTGTAAGCAACTAACTATGCCTTGAGGCGTTAGGCCAATCTGCCAAACACCTGAGGCTCACAGATACATAGTGTAGTGGAATTATTGAGACTTAAGCTAGAGTGAAAGTTCTATGAATTGCAAAGGAATGCAACTTAATGAATGGGATACTATCATTCATATGTACCCGTGCTCTAGGTCCTAGGAAACTAAAACAGCTTGACACTACTCTTGGTTAACATTAGTCACTTGTTCAATGTTCTCGTAGCCATAAATAAGGTACTGATGAACCTTGTGGATGTATGAGTTCATGTTAGTGGACTGATTTTGACTCGAGCAACTTTCCACCTGAAGGATGGTCATTAGTTTTTAAGTTAAACCTGGCCCATATGGTATTAGCTCGTCTAGGTGGATTAGAGAACTATAAATTTTGGCTCAGTGCCTTTGTTGTTGTGCTCAGATTGTATGTGCTGATGTGCTGTCAATACTACAGAGGTATGGTCAATGTTTTTATTCTTTCTTTCACTAAAATGAAATTTGCGATCTAATTATTCTCTGCTTCTTTTACTAGGAAGCTCTAGCTGCAGCCTTTGGAAATGGTTTATCTACAGCTTGTGTTGTCAACATTGGTGCTCAAGTTACACAAGTAGTTTGTGTTGAGGTAATAACCTTATTTTGTGATTGTCACTAATTGACACATGCTTGACTATTTTGAATGCCAAGATCATTTCTCGATAAAACTCCAATTAGGTATTAACACATCATCTCCCTCTATTTGCAGGATGGAGTGGCTTTGCCCCACACAGCTTTGGCACTTCCATACGGTGGAGATGTATGCTCACCTACACAACAAATACCCATTACATACATTATTTGGTTCATTCTATCCATAGTTTGTCATGCTCAAGTGCTGTTTGTTTAGTCCTCTGCTACTTTTTTTTGTCTCAGGAAAGGAGTCTTCCTTTCATATGGTTTAATTTAATGTGATCATAGGGATGATGTAGCTGTTAGTTTCAGTATCCTGCCCATGCCTATATCTTATGAATATGAGCAGAATTTTATGCCTGAGTGAAATATACAGTTACTCCAGTGCCAAAAGTATAGATAAAGAACTACATATATAAATTGAAGAAAAGGGTAAATATTGTCCCTAAGAAACTGTAAACGAATAACTACTTGTTATATACCCTTTCTGTACGTAATCAAAACTTATCTATGAGTTAGAACTTTAGAGCCGACTTAAATTTTGAGGTCAATTTGTTTTCTCGATATTGTTCACTTAAGCTGTACATTGTGGAGTATCAACTTGACGTTAATGCTGCATTGGAACACTACAAACAAGTTATGTTTCAAATTGTTTTAATTTATTAACAATATACTACATTGTTAAACAAACTTGTGTCCAGCTCTGCAAGAGCTTGTGAATCAGTCAAAATATTTCTCACTTTTTGTTGTAGGTGACTTTCTGGCAATAGAGTGCCTTTTGTTATGTTCTGTTTTACATGTTGGTTGGTCAATGTTTTGTTGACCTATTTATATCCCAAGGCCTACTTATAGACATTGTTGCTCGATGGAATTTTTATTTGTGCTCATTTCATGAAATGACAAAATTTGTGCAGTTTCATAGGAACATAAATTCATCGCTCAATTGTTGTAACTGGCTAACTGCATGAATTATCTTTGTAGCTGTCGAATGACAATTGCTTCTGTTAGCATTCTATCGTCATGTACTCGGCTTCCTTTGTTAACAGTACCTCCTTTCTTAACATTTTTGTCGTGTAGGACATCTCTAGGTGCCTTCTTTGGGTTCAGCGTCGCCATGGCACGTGGCCAAACTTTCAAACCGATCCATTGAGCAAACCAATAGACATGCTGATGATCAACAAAATAAAAGAGTCATATAGCCAAATAAGGGTAAGTAGTCTATTCTAAAGTTACAAATTCTTTTAAAAAATAACCAAGAAGGATATCATAGTTGGATATTGCTTGGCTTGGCTGTTGCTGCTTTCGGATTGATATTTCTTTGTGAGAATTAACTTGTTAATCATCCAAATGAGTTTCATTATAGAATTATCTAGTCTATTAGTGTCACCTGAAACCCAAAACTGTTGATAAGGAGGAAAATTAAAACACTATTTGTATATGTGTTGCAGCGCAGTTGTATTTTTTTATCGCTGGCACGACTGTATTGTTATTATTTTTCTCCAGTGTAAGGTGACTAGTAAATCAAATGTGTTGAAAAACGAAAAAAATTCTACTTCCTATCCTTCTTTTTCTGTTGCCGCTCGATTGTATTGTTACACTGTTTCTCTAATGTAAGGTGACTCGTAAATCTATGTTGGAAAGCAAAAATTCTACTTCCTTTCCTTCTTTTTCAGGCTATAAGTTTCCATCCATTGCTCCCCTCACTCTAATGCTATTTGGTGTTCCCATATGGCTGCGCCAGCATGATAAATTGAAATGCCTGTTTCTATGTAATGAACTCCCAGTAACTTGCCTTATGGAACCATTTAGGACCTACTTGTAAAGGTTGGATTGGTGTCTCATTCCCTGAGATTTTGTTCAAACGTGAACCAAATCCTATAAATACTGGGTCATCATGCTTATTAGCATCTATGCAGCACGGATATGGATACGTGTATCAGTATCCGGCGGATACGGATACGGCAATACGCCGTTTTCTCAAACAACCCGATACGTGGATACGTTTAATATTTTTTTAAAAAATATATATAATAGTGAATGTGCAATATTTTCCCAAAAGGTAAGAAGGAAAGGTAAGAGAGAAAATTGAGAAGTGCATAGAGAACGGCGTCCTGGGCTGTCCAGCCCGTCAGCAGGCCCACAGCCACCTGCCCTCTTCTCTTCAAGCAGATAAGATTAAGGGAAAACCATGCGCCACTCAATCGCTCATCCTCTGCTTCCCCCATCCTCCGCTCCTAGCTGCTCCCCTGCTCAACAAGGTCCAACTCCAGCAAGATGCGCCGTCTCCACGACCTCCCCCGCCTCGACTGGCTCCAGGCCATGCGCTCCAATCTGTTGGTCCTCCGCGACGCCCAGCTCAAGATCCTCGGGCGCCACCGCTGCGCTCGCTGCTGGCTGCCTCCTCCCATATCTCTCTCTCTCTC
>LAPY01001058.1:7354-21766 GCA_000970635.1 Eragrostis tef | reverse complement strand
GGGGGGGGGGGGGGCAGAAGCGTCGTCCGAGGGAAGTGCAGCTCTGCGGGATAGCTCGACGCGGCGGTGATATATGCTTCCTGGAGATGATGACACGACGGATATGATTCCTAGAGCAGAATCTTCAAGCTCCTTTGCGTATATAAAACGGCTGAAGATCTGGCAGAACGAGGAGATGGTGGTGATTCATGGAAACCTGTTATAAAGGGGTCCTTTTACGGTAGTCCCACCTTCCTAGTTTTGCACCACATGGTGCAAGATTTCAAAACAATCCTAGCCATTCAATTTAAGAGAGAGAGAAAAGAAAAATAAAACAGAAGGAAATATCCTGTTACTTGTTATATCCGGGAGCAAATCTCGCGCCTGCATGGTGCCTTACCACGTCCAGGACATAATGCATGCAAATCATGGAATACGCATCATCGAACAACGTGACAAAATTTCGTATTCGTTTCGTGTACATACAGGTTTCACACACCATGGTAATAAATTTACATTAAGAGAAGAAAAATGTAATGTATCAACATTCATACAAAATCGTTAACCACCTCAGGGCGACGCAAAATTGTTTAACCACCTGACACGTTAGTTTGTTTCTACTTGACACATTATGTTCACACGTGACACGTCCTCAACAAGTTTGTTTCAGGTAACAAGTTTGTTTCTCACGTCAACGAGTTCAACACGTCAACAAAATGCAGTTCAATGATTTTGTTTTTCTCACGTCCTTCACCTCAACGAGTTATGTAATTGACATGTCACGTGATTTTTCTAATTAACGCGTCCTTTCTCACGGCAATCAAGCAGCTAAGACGTTCTTTCTTTCCCACGGCAATCAATCAGCGAAAAATCCGGATCTAATATCCTTCACCTGATTCAAGGATGGAAATTAAAGAAATACTTTCCAAAAACAGAAAAATCTAAAAAAAGAAATATGTATGGGTGAAATCTTGCACCCTAAGGTGAAGACTTCATCTTTTTCCTCGAGATCTACTCAAATTGACGGTCCACAGTTATTTAAGACTACCGTAGCGAGAGCCTTATAATGTAGTAGCGCGTTTATGTTTCTGATATCTGTGAAAATTTGCCTGTAATAGGAGCTTTGGCGCATGTTAGCGCTCTGCTTTCTGTAGGATGGTAGAGCCTTAACATTTTTTTCCAGAACAGGGGAGACCCCTGGATTTTCTTTACTGCCGTAACGAAATTACAGGAACTTCGAGTTCAAGCATGAAAGTAAAAAACATATGCGGCAAAACTGTGGAAGGGCTGTAAACTGGTACTTGCCTCTGAATAAAAGGGACGGGTCTGAGGCCTTTATATCTAAAAAATATATGCGGCGTTGTTATAAGAACGGTGGAGTTTTTCACAAAAATCAGTCTATTTGGGTGAGGGAATATTTAGTTTGAACTAAAATATATATAATCTTTTTTTTTGCGAAAGAAAATATATAGATTCTGGCCACAACATGTATATGTGTGAGCAGTTTTCATCCACAATATGTACATGAAAAGCTCCAGAGTAAATCAAACAAATTGGCTGGAAATTCTTGTTCTCACATCAGCTAGTTTTCTGCAATAAAGTATATCACCAGGACTCGAGAAATGCCTCATTGATCGCAAATATTCTGGCACAAACATCTTCCATTTCTGGTCGATCTTTCGGCGACTCCATGGAACACAAGAGGGCAACTTCAACTATGGGCACCAGATAGCTCTGCATTACCAGGGTTGCACAAGCATGGTGTGCCTCCAGTGACATATAGGGATCTAAAACCTCGCAAAGTTCATTTGGATATGCTGAGCTCACCAGCTTGTGAAGGCTCATACCTTCAGTGAACATTGCATCCGTTGGTCTTTTTCCTGTGAGGATTTCCAGCAGAAAGATTCCGAAACTGTATACATCACATCGGGTTGAGATTTTGTGCCCCATTCCATACTCTGCAAAAAAAAAAAGTCCTTGTCAGCGTAAGAACAACTAGTAAAAATGTTTAACAAATATGTACTCACCGGGTGCAATGTATCCAATAGTTCCACCGATAGCAAAACCTTCCGTGGTAGCGAGACTTGAGGTAAGAAACTTCGCCGACCCAAAATCACCAACTCGTGCCGTCATATCATAATCCAAAAGAACATTGGCCGGCTTCAAGTCACAATGAATCAGAGGCGGTGCCAGTTGGTTGTGCATGTAGTCCAAAGCAGAAGCCACATCCTTGGCTATTCTAATCCTCTGCCTCAAGCTCAGACCTCTCTTGGGGGTTTCTTGTTGTGACGACTTTGGGTGCACCCACATGTCCACGCTTCCGTTAGCCATGAAATCGAACACTATAGCTTTAAATTCTTTATTCTCTAAATCCACTGCCGAACAGACAGTCACTGCTTTCATCAGGTTGCGATGGCGAGTATTTCTCAGCACTTCACATTCCATAAGGAAGCTGTTGAGTGAACCATGCTCGTTTAGATGGAACACCTTGATGGCGACAATATCTGTGTCAAATTCAAACCTACCAATATAGATCGAGCCAGTGTGGCTTGAACTGATCTTGTTGACGGGAGAGAACCAGTTGGTAGCTTTCAGGATGTCACCATAAGATACTTTTTTCATCGTCTCCTTGTAGCACGGAGTTGTATGCACCCTTTTCTTCGTAAAGGTGATGATGAAGAATAAGAACAATGCAACCGTAATGGTTGGAATCACAATTAGCATTATGAAAGAATAATTGCTTTTCGCTCTTGATGCCACATGACAAACCGGCAATGCAAGCATGGAAACACTTGAACATAGATTAGGGTTGCCACCCAAACTAACTATGGTACTGTTAAAGAAGTAGCCACTGTACGGAACAGCCCCCGTGAAATTGTTGTAGGATAAATCAAGTTGCTCCAGTGTCCTGAAGCTGTTGAAGAAATCTGGAATTGATCCAGTTAAGTTGTTTTGAGAAAGATCAATCTGCTGGAGAGCCTTCAGGTTACTGAAAGATTCTGGAATCATGCCATCAATCAGATTGTTGTCCATGTGGAAAGAGGATAGAGTGAGACACTGGCCAAGTGAAGATGGAATTTGCCCCGATAAGTGATTGTACGAAATATTTAGGACGAGAAGATTGATCAATGCACCGATTTGTGGTATCGATCCTGTAAGATAGTTGTTTGACAAGTCCAAACTCACAAGGTTTGTTATAGTAAGCAGCTGATCAGGTATGTATCCGTCAAGGCTGTTAACAGACAAGTTTAGCATGCTCAATTTCTTGCACCGTCCAAGACTTGGTATATTTCCGGTCAAGTGGTTACCATCAAGAGAAAGCTGGGATAACTGAACAAGATGACCTACTGCAGGTGTGATATTACCTGATAAGTCGTTCTGTGATAGACTCAGAATTACCAGGGTGCTTAGATTCCCTATACTTGATGGGATTTCTCCAGAGATTGAGTTTTGGTCCAAGGCAAGCAATTGAAGATATTGAAGTTTATTACCTATGTCTTTAGGTATTGTGCCTACAATTTGGTTGTTTCCAAGATCTAATCTCTGCAAAGTAATGAAAAGATTGACAACTGATGCTGGTATAGTTCCATCAAGGTTGTTCCCATGAATTGACAACGTCATTAAAGTTGAGCAATTTGTGAGAGATGTAATGAACTCCCAGTTATCAGATTTGAGGAAGTTATTTCCAAGATTTAATACCTTTAAACCAGGTAAAGATCCTAGAGATGGCACCACGCCATCTAGTAAGTTATTGGAGAGGTCAATAATTTCAAGATTTGATGCATTAGATAGTGATGCTGGGATGAATCCCTTAAGGTTGTTACCCGGCATAATCAACTCTTCAAGGTTCGGTAACGAGTTGCCAATGTTTGATGGTATCTGTCGTACAAGGCTAGTATAACTTAAGTCAAGAATTCTCAGTGTTGAGATGTTAAAAAATATGTGCGGGAAATACCCCCGTAAGTTATTATAACCCAAAGTTAGCACAGTAAGGTTCCTAATGTTAGTCAGAGTGTTTGGTATTGATCCAACTAAGTTATTTGTATCAAGCCTTATTTCAGTGAGGGAAGAAACGTTACCTAGTGATGGAGGTATGCTTCCAGAAAGGTTGTTCCCTGCTAGATTAAGAATTTGCAGTGTTACCATCTTATGGAAATCTGGAATAGGCCCAACAAATGAATTGCTTTGAAGATCAACTATGGTGAGTTGTGATGAGCTATTGAACAGATTAGCAGGAAGCTCTCCAGAGAGGCTGTTACTTGTCAAGTTCAGCACACTAAGCGATGAGCTACTTGCCAAGGAATTGGGAATACCTCCACTGAGAATATTGTACCCAAGATTGACATAAGTAAGAGATCCCGTTGACCCGGACATGTTGCCTGCAAGCTTGTTAGTTGCAAGCATTGGAGATTCTAGCTGTTCAAGTGTTCCCAACCCCTCAGGGATGGGTCCAGAAAAGTGATTATTTCCAAGATCCAACCGATCTAGCGAAGTAAGGTTAACAAGAGAAAAGGATAACTGCCCAGAAAGCTGGAGAGAGTTCAGCTCCAGTGAAACAACACGATTTGGAAGAGACTTACCACAAGTGACCCCTAGGGGGTCATTGGTGATGGCCTGCTTGAAGGAGAGGAGGGCTCGCAGGTCGATCTCAGATTCATTGACGGATTCTGCAGCTAAGATTGCTATAGAATTGGAGGACAGAAGGATAGACAGATTAGCAACGAGAAGGAAGATGAATAGATGACTAAGATGAGTCATCACTCTCTGACGAACTAGTATGCGTGCGTTTTCTGGAGGGAGGGATTTCTTGTCGTGGGTGTATTGAACTATAATTTTCTTTTCCTGCTGTAGAACTCAAAACTGCAAATCCTTGACTATACGCTGACTTGCTTTATCATGGTAGATTGGTAGGCCGGCAATTAATGGACGAAAACGACACAAGAAAAATACTCCGGTGTCTGGGGTCCTAGGGATAATTCCTCCGGTGTCTAACAATTTAGCCAAATCTCCCTTGCCAGCCACCACAAAAGCGTTTATCCCGCGTATGCCATTTTGATGCAATTTCTATCCCTTTTCTTGCCATTGTTAACAAGTTAAACCAAAATTAACACGTGAAAGACTAAATTGCTCATACCTTCTTCCTCACGTTGGGCAAGCTTGCCTAGCTGGGGACCATCTAGCCAGCGTGCCGGTGGCAGCGGCAGCGCCAAGCACCTCACCCCGCGTCGACCGCGGCCGGGGCAATCTTCCCACGGCGGTGGGGCCCAAGCTCATCTGGAGTTGGTGGCCTGCCGTAGTCGCGGTCACGTGGAGGAGCCGCACCCGCATGCGGCCTGGCAATCTGGCATCGCTCGAGCGGCAGCATAAAATGCACGTGCTCTAGCCACGAATTGTCAGGAGTAACGCTAGGATGCAGAGTCACCATAATATTGACACTTGAAATATTTTCACGGTAAGAATAATATGGAATGAGAATTAAGTGCACAGCACTCGAGTCGCTGTACGCTTCATTTTAAGAAGAAATCATTACAGAAATTCTTTACCTAATATTGAACAAGTACAATAACATGTCAAACTTCCCTCTAGCAAAGAACATTTTCAGGAAACTGAGCAACTGAAACCAAATCTAATTGCACTGAATGCAGATAACATGGGTTGCCAGAGCTTTTGAATAGAACAAATGAGATCATCTGGAGAGATTGCAGACCCAGCCATGGGCAGGTAAATTATCACGTTGCTGAACCGTGATGAATGATTTCTGATGGCCTGCAAGATAATCAAGAGCAAATATTAGGGGACCCATAACAGACTATATACCAACAGTTCCAAAACTTGACCCCCTCAAATATTAGGGGTCGAATAACAAAACCAGACATCATAATAATAAGCTCCCCAGTATATCCTTGATTTCAAATATTGATCCTTTATATGCCACTGTCAAAGGTTTGATCATCATGTTTTATTCTTCATTCTACTTTTCAAACAGAAATATACTATTTCAAGGTTACGCCAATGTGCAATAGTGTGAACAAGAGAGGACTATCATCACTGTAGGCCCAACTCCATTTCAATTCTTGTATAGGATATCAGAAACACAACAAGCCAGTGTTATCAAGTGTATTTGACATGTACTGCATGGAGGTGCAATTTTTTTGCAAAGATACAGTATAGAACTGAGTGAATTATTCGACAGCAGTCCACAAAACATGAAATTATAAGGACCCATTGAAGAAAATTTTGTTCCATATGGACGAAAAGATATAGGGGCTGTTTGGTTCCCTGCATTGAGGTCTAACCAGGCTTAGGTTATGCAGCAAAATACTTTTTTCAGTTGTTTGGTTACCTGCATATCATCCTAGCCTGGCTTTAGATATGCAAAAGTGCTCACTTTGCCTGCATTGCTGGAAACGAGAATTGGGAGCGTTTCCAGCAAGCCAGGCTTGCACAAGCAGCAGGGGTCGCATGTGACTGAATCTCGTCACCGCTCGAGCACTCACCTTTTCCTCTCTACTTCCTCCTCTGCTCCGGACACTCCCGACCAACGCCATCGCATACCGCAGCGTTGCGGCCACCGGTCGCCTCCCCATTCTCCCCTGTGACATTTTTGCGACGAGATCCGAAGAAGCTTCAGCAGATTTAATCCATGGTGGCCGGGCCCGCAGTCCCCTGAGCCATGGCAGTCGGGTTGAGTAGAGCTCGCTCGCACATCCGATTCGCCGTGGCTGAGGTCGCCTGCGTGGCCCGCCGTGGCTATGGTGTCTGCCTCGCTCGCTTCGTCTAGGTGGGGCCAAGCTCCAAGCGAGCCGAGCCATGGCGGCAGGACTGAGCTTGCCTGTGCGTTCTGTTTGGCCGACCCCGAGCTCCCGACGTGCCCCGACATGGCGTGCACGGCTGAGCTTGCCCATCGCCAATTGATTCCCCTGTTTTCCTCTGCTCTATAGAAATTCACCAACGCCAACACAAATCAGATCTCTCTGGAGGAAAACAACAAAGGGAGAGCATGATGGAGCAAGGAAGAAGGCGAGTGATTTGTTTCGATCGAGGCATGGAGGCTTTGCGGTTCGGATTCGACAGCCAAAGGAGTCGCCGTTGCTCCCCGGTTGCCTGCCGCTTGCTTTGCTGCTTGTTGCCGCTTCCTGCTAGTCTCCGGTCGTTGCTGCTCCTCTGTCCCTTTTCTCTTGGAGACAACACGAATGGAAATAGATTGGAATTTTAATTTCTACACATAGATGACGATACTTAAAGAAAAAGTGCCACCGAGGAATTTGGTTTTGTGAGAGGCCATTTACTCGTATCATCTATTTTTCTAGTTGTATTCTGTTGGAATTTTTGTGTTTTTTTCCATTATCAATCAAGATGCAAATTCTTTAGTCCAAAACATTTATGCTACAAATGATTAATCTTGATGTTGGCAAAATAAGTCTAATGCATGAAATTAATATTCAATGTGAAAAAAATATCCATCAATTAGTTTGCACGAGGAAGCAGAGGAAGGTGAAAGAAATTAGACTCACCACATCAAATGCAAGGTGATCTTACAAAGACAATGCAGCTAACCAAACACAAGCTTGCACTAGCCAAAAGTTGTCTATCGAGGCAACCAAACATGGGCTCATTTCTAGTTCCTCCACTATGCTAGCCTGGTTTATCCTAGCCTGGATAAGATCTTATGCAGGGCTAAGCTAGCCCAGGAAACCAAACACACCTGTAAATGCTAATTCTAAGACAAAACTGATCTATCTATATCACACAAACATATCTGTGAAATAAGCATCTATGTAGCTAACAAATTAGCAAATCACATGCATAAAGAAGAATAGTTTCTGTACTAGATATTCTGATATAGCACGTGAACATTAATTCATCTTAGCATGAATGCTGATCATTTTCTCTACCATTTGAAGTTCAAGATTAGATATGCAATCATTTTACTTGCATATCAAAATGGGGACAAAATACGAACTGTGAATGGTAACTTGAAATCTGAGGACAGAAAATAATACATGAAAATGTTATTCGAGAAAAAATGCTTGAAATTGTGAATGGTAACTTTCCATTCAATCATTGGGGAAACATTGATATGTGAACACAGCCAGTTAATAATTCAGGTTGACAAGACAAACAAATCGATATCAGGCTTGGAGCTAGTTTGGGTTAAACGCCTAAACCTGAACAAGCAAGAAAACTATTTCTTAGTTTCAATCACAAAAGCATAGAAAGAACCAAGTATTTTCAGCTGTCCCGAAGAAAACTAGGTGTTGTTAGTACATGACAATAAAATTAAATTCAGTCTTATCAATACCCACCATATTTAATTTCTTCTGTTAAAGCACCACAATTCTTTTGGGGTAACATGGTGCACGCCAGAGGATTGGGAGCACCCCCTGTACCTTTGGAGCAAGTACAATTGGATTTATTGGTTGATGCAATCAAATTTATGATAGACCCAAAGGTAGGTAACTATCGATAATTTATGGGCGGCGTCAATTAGCTGTTGTTTTTTTGTCAAGTTATGCGTTAATTTTGCAGTTATAGAGATGCGAGTATGTGACTGCAACCGTACCTGCATCGTTTAAAAAAATATATAAGGAGCATTTCATTTATCTTTAGGGCAATGTTTTGGGAGGATCTTGACCATGTGACGATGCATAATTTTTTTAACAAAAATATAAATTTCGGGAGTAGCGGCAAGCTTCAGGTGTTCTTTGCGACACTAAAGTGCCACTAAAGCTAAAAGGCAAATTCTACAGGTCAGCGATCCGACCTGCCATGCTTTATGGAGCAGAATGTTGGCCTACTAAAAGAAGACATATCCAGCAACTAAGCGTAGCAGAGATGCGTATGTTGCGATGGATATGTGGCCATACAAGAAGAGATCGAGTCCGGAATGACGACATACGAGAGAGATTAGGAGTGGCGCCAATTGAGGAAAAGATTGTTCAGCACCGCTTGAGATGGTTTGGACATGTCCAACGGAGACCCGAGGAGGCGCCGCTACGTAGCGGGATAATTCAACGCCCCGAAAATGTGAAGAGGGGCAGAGGCCGACCAACCTTGACTTGGACGGAGTCGGTAAAGAGGGATCTGAAGGACTGGAATATCGCTAAAGAGCTAGCCATGGATAGGGGAGCGTGGAAGCAAGCAATCCACGTACCGGAATCTTGATTTTCCCCTTGTTTGCTTTAACCCTTTTGGTCTTTTTCTTTGTTCCATCCCCCCTCTTCCTTCTACTTTTCTGGTTTTGCCTCTCGTGTTGCTCCCTGCAGGTTTCATCTCTAGCCTACCCCAACTTGCTTGGGAAAAAAAGGCTTGGTTGTTGTTGTTGTTAAAGCACCACAACAACCAATGATTTCACCACCCCAACATTTTTCAGAGCGAACCAGCACAACATTTCTTAGCATGAATGTTGATCATTTTCTGTACCATTTAAAGTTCAGTGATTAGATATGCAATCATTTTCCTAGTTCCTTGCATATCAAAATGAAAAAAAATTACATATCCAAGGACAGAAAACAATACTTGAAATTGTGAATGTTAACTTTCCATTCCATCATTAGGCAAACAATGATAAGTGAAACAGCCAGTAAACAATTAAGGTTGACAAGGCGAACGAATTGATATCAGTTGTCCATAAGAAAACTAACCAGGCACTGTTAGTGCTTGACAATGAAATTAACTTCACACTGTCATATCAACTCCCATCACAATTTTGTTTCATCTGTTGTAGCACCACAACAACCAAAGATTCCTTCTCCCCAACATTTTTTTCAGAGACCAGCACAAGATGATTTATACACATTTCCTTTGGGCATCAAGAAAATAAAAACAACTGACTAACCTTGTAACCTACCAGATATAAAAGCAGTAGAAAACTTGTTGAAATAACTTCAAACAGAAGTGCAGTACCAAGTAGAACTCGCAGCAAATTGATTCTACATTTCTTCATACTAAGTCGTTCCCATCGTATTAGGTCAGAAACAACACTATGAACATCGTGTATTGATATGCCCATTGGTGTATTATCCATTCAGACATTGCATCGAACACCTCCCGAGGAAGCAAACGGACGAATGTACAGCTATAGGCGGGACTCGGGAAGCTTACCATAGTCTACTGCGATGATGCCGCTGTGCCCTCGGGGGCGGTCGGCTTCGGCGTCGGCGCCGGCGGGTGGTGGGAGACGACGAGCGGCCGCCTGGGCGCGCGGCGCTCCTCGTCGGCCTTCCTCCGCGCGTTGTACATCTCCTCGGTCTCGACGACAACGAGCCGCTTGACCTGCGTGAGCATGCCAAGGAGTGACGGCGTGGTGCGGTGCTCGACGGTGCGGTGGCAGCGGCGGAGGCGCATGGCCTCCAGGGTGCGACGGTGGAGGCGGCGCGTGCCCGGCAGCCCGCGCACCAGCGTGATGTACAGGCGCGGGCTCCAGGCCACCGGCACCCGCGACTTGAAGGCGTTGAACGCGCTCCCGCTCATCTCCGATCACCTCCGGCAATCTCCGCTCTCGCTCCTGTTTGTCGTGGGAGTAGGACGGCGGCGGCCGGAAGCGTGAACCCTAGGCGGCGCTTGCCGGAGGCGTGCGATTTTGAGAGGATTGGGCCGGTTTGATCCGAGGTCCAGCTGGAAGAGACTGGAAAGTGTGGGCTTGAATGGCAGCTAAACTAGACACAATTGTTTGACAGGTACTTCCATATCAAACAGATCAATAGAAGCCCAGTGAGCGAATCCAGCCGGCCCACATCGAGGATGACGCTGTACAAAAGATTTCCTATACAACACTCACTTTGAGATTTGTGTGGTTTCTTCTTCTTCTTCTTCTTCTTCTTCTTCTTCTTCTTCGTCCCCTCGCAACCTTCTCCAGCCTGCCTCCTCCCGGCACCCCCGCTGTAAACACGCCCCGCCCGTTACTCAGTCGTGTACCAGGCTTCAACATCATTAGCAAATTATTTTTCTACCCTTCAACATTTTAGTTGCCTAGGTTCAACATTATGCAAATTCTATTTCAATATTCTAAAATTACTACAAAAAGATGTTGAAGCTATAGTATGCTGAACCTATAGTATAGTTCAAATGTTGAACTTTTATTTTTAGAATGATGAGTTATATTTTATAAACTAAGAAAAATATTTCTATTGAATCTTATTTTGTTGTATTAATTTTAGTGAACATCGTGGTTGAAACAGATACAGAAATGAATTTATAATTTAAGAGAAAAATGAGTTTAAAAATTTCTAATCCACTCATGCTCCAGCCATCCGCAGCTCGACACGTGACAGTCTGCAGAGCAGTCGGCCCAACTCCCGAAGTCATGCGCGCACATTGCAGTTGCTTCCTTAGGCCAATCTCAATAGGTATTTTTCATTTCGTAGTTTCCAAGAGTGACACATTAGTTTTGTACTCTTATTCTATAAAATAAAACCGCATCTCTCAATGCCTACTTTCATGTCACACTTTTATAAGTTTGTTAATATATTAAATTATTGCTATATGGACATCATCTATTGGTTAGGATCCTTGAGAATGAAAGGAAAGACTCTCAATGCAGTTTCATTTAGCTTTCATTGTGTTGGAAACAGTTTCATAGGGATGAAAGACATTTTTTCTCTTTCATATTTAATTTTTTGTCAAGTCATCATTTTTGTTAATGTGGCATCTAATTAGTGCTAAATGAAAAAGCCACTGAGAGTGGTCTATCGCAGCCGTCTATGGGTGGTTTGCCCGAAGGCCCCGAACCTCCAGGCTGTTTAATGTGGAAGCAATTTTCACGGGCAAGGTGGAGCACCCAGCCCATCATCACCCATCAAGAAAAAACAACCTAGTTAGAACAAAATTTCTTCCTTTTTTTACCTTCCTAAAATTGTTCCACATGGAGATAAAAATATTTCGGATGAAGAAACAATTTGTTCCGTGCGGAAAAACAATTTGCTATGGACAATGGGTTTGACGGGAGCGAATTTTTTAGAATTTAATGGCTTTGTGTTTTCAGCGGTAGGCGACGTAGCCGTCGACAGTGAAGCGCCAATGGTGACTTCGTTAATCACGAAGATTTGCCGGCTCAGTCTTTGAAGATGCACAGAGTGATAGGATTTGTGTATGTGCGTTCATAAGGGTAAGTGTGTATGCGTTGTGAGTGTCTGAGTGTACTGTGTAATCACCAAAAAAAATGCTCTAGACAAAGAAATAAATTGCTCCATGCCCCTTAAAAATTTTGCAGCCAGAGAAAAAAAATTATTCCAGGCTTCGTAACTAGGGCCGGACGAAAAGCTCGTTGCTTGTTGGCTCGACTTGACTCACGATTGCTCGGCTCGGCTTGGCTTGGCTCGTTCACTTTTTCTAATGAGCCGAGCTAGAAATCTAGTTCGTTATGTTTAACGAGTCGGCTCGAGCTGTCTCACGAGCCAAACGAGCCAGAAAGTTCCAGCAGGAGTCAGTCCTCTCCCTCCTCCCTCTCGAACTAAACAAGCCTGTAAACGGAAGCAAGGTTCAATACCTCTCCTCTCTTCTCACATATTATCTTTTTTCCGAATCGTGCCGCCACAGCACCTTGCCTCCTCTCTCTCCTCCCTTCTCATTGGTTTGTCGCCCTGCTCCCTCGCTGTCAACTTGCGACTCTTTTGTTTCACCCGCCACAGTACTTGTCCCTTCTCCTTGCGGTGGCGCCGGGTCTCATGCATAGTGTCACCGGCCCTCCTCCGTAGTTTCTCCACATCACTAGCCTTCGTCCCCTCTCGACCGCGACGACCTCCGCGACGTCAGCCTTTGCCTCTCCGCCCGGCGCACCATCGTGCTTAAGGGTGTGACAATGTACGCGACCATATGTGGTTATGTTCTTTCTCAGGTCGCGACAGAGATGATGGAACGAGCCGAGCCGAGCCGAGCTAGCATTTCAGCTCGTCAAAATAACAAGTAGAGCCGAGGTTATCCTAACGAGGTGGACCAAGCCGAGGCGAGTCGAGCCGAACTGGCTCAGTAGTCCAGCCCTATTCGTAACGGGGCGCTGATCGCATAAGATTAGCACCTGGTCGAACAGCTTGAGGTTGATGCCCCTCAGGACCACATGGTGGCACTCCACAAGAACCCAAACAAAACATCGCAGGACAATAAAACAGACTCGTTAGAGAATGCACAAATTGGAAAGCTTGCAGTATAGAGCGAGCGAGAGGCATACAGAGGTGTCGGCCGCTCGGGCCGCCGAGCGGCGTGGGCGACGCAGAGAAAGGAAGAATGATGAGCGGCGATCGTAGGACCTTTTTCTTATGCACGAAGCTAAAATCTGGGTAGGCGTGAACAACCAGAATCAAGAATCATAATGCAGGCCAACACTCGGAGCGCCCAAGTGGCTAGAGCCGGTGGGCTCCAGGAGCGAAGCTCCTATCGGCCCGGGTTTGATTCTGAGCCGCGGCACCGCTGCTGTGAACAGTGTCTGAAAAATGGTACTGTTCACTGCAGTGCAAAAAAAATTCTCTCGCCTTCCTTGGGTCAAAGCATAGCCGCGGCATCGCTGCTGTGAACAGTGTCTGAAAAATGGTACCGTTCACTGTAGTGCAAAAAAAATTCTCTCGCCTTCTTTAGGTCAAAGCATATGGTAAAGACTCGCGCCGAAGCTCACAACGGCCAGCTGAGTCTCTGTGTAGGATCAGGGAGAGGGTGGGAGAGGGTTCGAAGGTTTTTTCGGTCTGCGTGAGAGGCTCTTCTCCTTAAGCAAATGCCATCAGGGGTGGTCTTACCTCCGGCAGGTCGAGTTTTTTTTTTAAGAATCATGATGCAGTAAATAAAGAGAAATGTTCTATGGGGTGATGGAAGTGCTTTCCAAGGTGTTTATGGCTTTCCTAAATGTAATCTGATCTTGTAACACTCTAAACCATGTACTTCTATTTTCTTTCTTAAATGAAAAGGCAGTGCTCCTCCTCATTGTTCGAAAAAGAAAAAGTGTTGTACTGCTGCGTAGAGATTCTGGATAAGAATTCCCGAATGTCCAGGTATACCTGATCAAGGAAAGCCCGGCCCAACGAACATGCCAGAGACAATGTGTCACACCCCAAAATTTCAATTTTGGGATGTGAACCGTTTTTCAATTTTACGCAACAATTTTCTCAATTTTTCAAATGATTTTATCTATTTTTCAATGTTTTATATTAAAATGAATTTATTTTATTGATATGGTTTCAAATAATTGAAAAGTATTTGGTTACTTTATTTGTTTAAAACTGAATTCAGTTTGCTTCAAGAAAATTGATTTCTAAAATAAATCAAATTAATTTCAAAAGGATTTTATTTCTATCATGAAATGCCTTTTTTCCCTGAGAGGATTTCTTCTTTTAGAAAGAATTTGTTTGGGTTTTAAAAACTAAAAGAAAATATTTTTCTTATGTTTCCTTAAAATTTAATGTTGCAAAGTTTTCATTGAAAACTCATTTCGTAATAACTTCGTATAGC
>LAPY01001057.1:98786-122814 GCA_000970635.1 Eragrostis tef | reverse complement strand
GTATGCGTATTTCTTGCATCGAAAGTTGAAGATACACCTTGTCCTCTGGACCTGGTAGTTAGAGTGGGTTACGAAACAATGTATAGGCGGGACCCCCTTACAGCTCAAAGGATCCGCCAGAAGGTACCACTAAATCATTATTGAAACTTTTGATAAACTGTTATCCATTTAGTGCTTGACCATCATCTGTTGAACAGGATGTTTTTGAAAAGCAGAAAGCTCTGATTTTGATCGGGGAGAGATTGGTTCTTACAACTATCCGATTTGATTTCAACATTCAGCATCCTTATAGACCACTTCATGATGCTATGAAAAAACTTGGCATCATTCAAAAAGAAGTTAAACAAGTAGCATGGAACTTTGTGAATGATTGGTATGCAATTTACTATTTCAATCTTTGACAGAAATACTTAAAGATTCTTTGGCAATTACGACGTATTAATTCTGTTACTTATGTGCAGGCTTAAAACAACACTGTGCCTACAGTTTAAGCCACAGTATATAGCTGCTGGTTCTCTCTACCTGGCTGCTAAGGTCCACAATATCAAGCTCCCATTGCATGGAGCGCATGTATGGTGGCACCAATTTGATGTTGCCCCAAAGCCTTTGGAAGGTATGTAGACCACTAAGTGGGTCCTATAATCATAGCACTTTGTGCCTTTTGGAACTTGAAAAGAAAATGTTGCTTGCTGCAGCTGTCATTCAGCAAATGATGGAGCATGTTGCTTTGAATAAATTGAAGTCTGCTAGTCCCAGTCCGATTAAGCAAAAGGACACTCTATCTGAAGCTAAACTGATCGCATCCAACAGCCCGGACTCTGTGTTGAATCAATCGAGCTTGTCAATAAGCAGCTCAAGTCCTGATATCTGCGAGCCCTCAGGTCAATACTTGATAAGCAGTCATACTGCTGACTGTAGGGTCTCAGGACCTGACAGCAGTTCATCGAGTATTAGTACTAATAGAGATGGTGCTAGTAAAGAGCACGATGAAGAAGAGAGCCTGGATCAATGTGTAATAACCAAACATGGTGATGGGGTCACGTTGTGCAAAAATCAGTCATCTTTAGATGCAATTCCAACAACTGAGGTCAGCACTGAATGTATGAAGCAGGGTGGACTTCATTGTAATGACTCGAGTGCTGTCAATGGCAACAACCTTTACCAGACATCAAGAAATTGGCACGGTGATGGAGTGGACCCTTTCTCTGAGGTGGTATCATTAGATGCTGAAATGGACAGAAGGAACACTCAACGTATGGAACCTTCAGTTGCAAACTCTAATAATTGTAGTGACAGTCTCAATGCGCACAACATTTGCCCTGATCGGAGATTGACTAATGCCGCTGCAGGTAGCGTTGATGGTGCACCATCTGCACTGCCAGTTGAGATAGAGGTTGATCATCTAAGTACCAAACTTAAAAAGGTAGATGTTGCCCGGATAAAGGATTTGTTGATGAAGAGGAAGCGACAGAGAAGCATCCAAGTGCAAGCCATTGTTTCAGAAGACCTAAGTGAAGAAGCGTGGATTGAGAGAGAGCTGGAGTCTGGGATTGTTACCAAAAAAGAAACTGATCACGCAGCCACCTCTGATGAGTTAGGTGATGAAGCCTGGATTGAGAGGGAGCTTGAGTCTGGGATTATAGTTGGACCGAGCAATGAGCAGGTGATTTCTTTAGATGGCTTGAGTGAAGATGATTGGATTGAAAGAGAACTTGAGTCTGGGATTATAGTTGAGCCAGCACCTGCTAGCAAGAAGCAGAAGCTATAGTCAAACTGCTGTTAGCTCTTGTGCTGCTGCATTGAGAGGTTGTCTACCGAGCAGGTGAATAGTAACAGATGGATGTCCGTGGCAAACAAAAGCACAATGAAGTCAGATATCAAATAGATAGGAGTATCATTATTTTTTCCTTTTGTTTGTTTAACCATACGCCTGGAGTGTGTTCAACACAAAGGGTGTGCACAGTGGGATCTTCCCAATTTCTTTAATTCAGGATCATATCCATTGTCCAATTTTGTTATGAGTGTAAATCTGGCATGCCACAAAGTTTGGCATTAGAATATAGGCGTAACTGTAGCGAGAATGACCTGTTGTTGAACTACTTCAGAAATCAGCTGTTCAGTGTAACTGTAATTGTTAACAAGAGAAAAAGAACTAATTCTTTGATGTATCATGTTTGTAAATTCAAGATGAATATATGTGAAATGCATGTTCTTGTAGTTGTTTACAGGCATCAAGCTGGCATGTTATGCTTGCTGGTCTCTGCCGCTTTTCTTCTCCGGGTGCTGCTTTTCTTCTCCGGGCGACTCTTTGAGTCGATCTGGTGTTGCTCTATGCTAATAAAACCAATGATGAGCAAAGGTTTTTCTCATTTGACAAATTAGAAATTGTTTTAGACAGAATTTATAGACATTTAAGGGGTATGGACTGTGTGTTAACTGCCAATTTTGTTTTCAGTAGCAACGGCGTCTCCCTTAGCTTTCCGTCTTGATTACAAACTTCGTTTTTGATAAGGTAAGATACAGGGTATATATATGTCTATTTGTTCCTATATTTTTTTGTATGCCTTTTGCATAAAAAGGTAACATAGAGATTGTATATGGTCTATTTGTTTGATCATATTTGATCCTATATTTGTATGACTTAATGATTTAAATTCATGGAATTAAATTGAACAGAAAAGTAAATGGAACGGCTCTGCCCAGAAACGAGAGAATCCTCCTAGAAGGCTAGAACCCCCGTTCGTCTTGCTTGTGCGGCTGCTCAGCTGATCAGCTCCCCTGACCCCCTCCCAAATTCGTGGTCGCAATGGAGGAGACGGGGAAGAGCACGGATCCCTCCCCTTCAGCGGCGACGGCGGCCTCTGTCTCGTCGGTGCTGGGAAACGACGACCTCTTCCGCTTGATTATCCTCCGCCTCGACTTCCCCACCTCCCTCGTCCGCACCGCCGCGGTCTCCAAGCGCTGGCTCCGTCACGCCTCCGACCCGGCCTTCCTCCGCGCCTTCCGCCGCCTCCACCCGCCCCGCGTCCTCTGCTTGTACGCCGTCACGGACGCCCGCCCAGTCCAGTTCGTGCCTGTCCCGCTGCCCCCGGAGCTTGCCTCCATCGTCCATCGCGGAAGCTTCCGGCAGGTGCGCGATGTGTCAAAAATTTTCGACTGCCGCCACGGTCGCCTCCTTGTCTTCGACATTTGCAGAGGTAATCCATACGTCATGTGCAGCCCGCTGCACCGTGACAGAGGTCTGGCCGCGCTCCCATTGCCCTGCCCCACTTCCCTGGTCACCCCCTCGATCCTGAAATGTTCTTCCATCCCTTCCCAGCCGAAGGTCGTATCTTGGATCAAGGAATGCTGCTCTCGGAGGAGGATGTTGACGACCTGTCGTGCACTGCGGTATCCTTGATGTTCAAACCCGGCCATGGAATATGGGTGCACGTACGTGACCTGCAATCCGGGAGTTTGGGGAGAAGGCCGGAAATCAAACGTATTAGATCTGCTGGAACCGCCGCCGGAATCCATGGATTTCACTTTGCTCGCATATGGTCAAAATGCCATGGCTTCCCACATTCCCAGCGGTGGACGATGGGCATGATCAAGATTTGTGAGCCAGAAGGTTTGTCTTCTGTGAGTTGTGTGATTCTTTTTTAGTTGCGGCTTGCGGGCCTGTGATGTACTTCAATTCCTCGGGTAAACGGTAATGTAATAGTGGTGGGTGAGAAACTTATGTTAGCTTAACTACGCATTAACAATTGTAACATCCCGTTACTATCTTCTTTTTTTTTCTAACAGCCATCTTGTGCATACATAAACTGATCTGTGTGCATACATAAGCTCATGCACTGGGCAATAAATAAAATTTTGAAGATGAAAAATGTTAATAGAGCCTCTTATGATGCTCAAGGTGCTTACACTGACATATGATGTTGTCAACTGCATCCCTTCTATCTAAACCATAATATTACGCCTTTTTGTAGTCCAGCAATACATAAGGGATAAAGCATGCCTTTTCTGAAAGAATAAGGATGAATCAAGTTGTGCGTACTATCCATTATTCCATTATAGAATTTACTGTTGAAAAAAAAAGGATCGTAGATGAAACCAAAAAAAAAAGGACCATAGATGAATCTATCAAGAAACTAGGGGTCCTTTGATCATATCCTATGCCGGAGTAGCAATCGAGACCTATGGTTTACAGTATGAACTCCAGGAAACTTTAGAAGGCAAAAGAAACTAAATACTGGTACATGTGCGCAGATAATTCAACAACAGTAACGTAAAACAATTAATAAAATGTAAGTTTGCATTTACTAAGCTGGTGAGTTCTGCCAAATGAAATCGGAGGGGAACCTTCAGGAGGTTCCAGGATTTCCTTGTCATACTTGACAGACATGAGATACAATCCATGAGGTGGTGCCGACAAGGCCACCTTCGCTAGTTCTTTGCGGTCCCTCGCTGCAATGATAATTGGGACGATGTCAGGAGGCAGCGCTTCCTTTCCAACTTGAAGCAACAGAGCTACCTGCACCACCGACATGGATATTATCATGTACTGAGGAGATATATGACAGTACCCAAAATACAAGCACAACCATCATGTAACTGGGGATTTACCTGACGATGTTAAATAATGCAAATTTGCAACTACAAGCACAAGGTCTACTGCTTTCCAAAAAAAAAAAAAAAAGCACAAGATCCACTGCATGTAAATGCACTACAATTGCAATATTGAATTTCAAGAGTATCAATTCAAGCATGATGATGAGTGGAAATTTACTTATATTAGATGGCTAAACAGCTAAGGAATGCACATCAATAGCACTTCAACCTGTGGCTCCAAAGTGGATAGCAAGACAATTTGATACATTAGAAAAACTGAACATACTGGAATCTGTAAATATGAAAGAACAATAAAGACAAATAGTTGATACACATTTTAATAGAAAAATCCCAAACTTATCCCTATTATGGGTACATGGTTAATTTCTTGCTTGTGATGTACAAGTTCTTGTTCACAGCCTCAAACTTACTTTGTTTGTGAATATGAACTGAAATGTTATTACAAAGGCATGAAGTATTGCCTTTCTTTCCGCAAAGAAAAATACCGCCTTTTCACACTACGGTTTTCTTCTCAAACTATTACTGGTGGCTCGGTCTTGGCTGCTATATATCGCAATAATAACCATTTAATTATACGTATATCGCAATAATAACCATTTACTGCTGCAATACTGATACGCCTACTAGTTTATTTTGCTTATAAAAGATAGTACCCCATCATGTAGAGACAAAACTGTCACTATCATGTCCATGGACATGATTGCTCAATTCAGAAGGTGGGACTGTGGAAGATCAGCATGTGGAGCCAAGCTGAGACCAGCAAAGTTGTCTTAAGATTATATACATTACTTGCTGGTTATCTATCTCTTGAGATTTTCTAGCTGCATTTGTTTGAATCAAATTCGTTGGCCAAACATAAAGAATATAAGCAAATGTTCCCTCCCTCCCCTCTGTTGTGTAACATCTTCCCTGCCAATAATAGGGTTGATGTGCCCACAGCCCCACCCATAAGAGGCCACCACTATCTTGCGGTTACCTACCCATTGCGCTCCTTTGCTTCGTTGGGGCCTAGCACAGCTCAGTATTTCCTGTCTCCTACTCGCCAATATAGAGACACGCAGCTGGTTTACATGCGGAAGAACATCAATTGTATGTACTGCCATAAGGGCATCAAATATCGGTGTTTCCTAATGGCTAACTTCGAGATGATGGAATCTGAGATTCCTAAGTATCTGTTAACCTGGTATGGCAGCTATAAGTTTCATTTTTGTAACAGGATAAAGGCATAGTGAGAAATATTGCAGTTGTTAGAGTCTTGGAGATAGATCTACAGTTAGACAACGACTGAATAGCTTGAACACGGATGCACAAAATGTAGAAATACAGATACATGAAGGGCATTTTTTACTGTTGATGCTAGCTGCTATCAAGTAAGAGGAAAAATAAAAGGAAAATAAACAGGGACCATATTCATGGAAACATTTTTATTGCATGCGTCCATATGGACGTGGCGGAGCTTGTATTGTGGTAAGAAAGTGGTCATTAAAAAAAGGTAACAACCTACCATGTTCCTCACTTGTCTATACAGAAAGCCAGTGCCTTCAACCTCAAGCTGTAAGATAGCACCCTGTAGAGTACCAAGAAAAGAGGTCACTACTAACACGGAATGATATCCTTAAAAAAAACAAAGAAAATAATAGTATCAAAGATGTATTTTTTCAGCCATCAATTACCATTTCAGTAACATCGAAGCGTGTTATCTTCTTTATAGGACTGCGCACACGGTCATTATGTGCTGCATTGGCAAAAGACGTGAAGTCATGGATTCCAACAAAATGCTTTGCAGCCTCGCGCATGGCGTGTGGATTAAGTTTGTAGGCACTATGATAGGCATAATGATTATGAAAGGGGTCCATGATTGCATCATTGTATATCTTGTAGTGATAGATTTTGCTCTTTGTGGATGTACGAGCATGGAATTCAGGACGTGCTGCACTAATTTCCCTGACTCGAATATCACGAGGAAGAAGTCCATTGATTGCAGAATGAACGCTATCCAGGCAATTGTAGGTAAAAGGTGTAGTGAAATGTGCCACCTGAAAGCAACAAGCATGAAGCGTTATCCCTGGCATTTGTTACGTAAACCTCACAATGATGTTCAGAAGTGCAGGATACACATCGCAGTGCAAGCCTTAGTTTACAGTTTATTAAACCTGACCCCATGCATGAACACCTGTATCTGTCCTGCCTGCACCGACCAAGCATAGCTTCTTCCGATCCAGCTTAGTGACACGTATTAGTGCATCCTCCAGAAAACATTGTATAGTTGGAGGTGATGGTTGATACTGCCAACCTGAGATATAAAGGTAAGTGGAGACTAATTTGAGATTTCAAAATCACATAGATCTAATAAAATCTTACTATCATGGAGAATGCAAAACAAATTCAATTCGAGTATAACTAGTGATGTGGATGACAGGGGAAAGAGGAACAGTATTCTACAGTAGTTTCGTCAACCCTTTCATTGATGCTTAGATGCACAAATGCAGGCACAAGAATGACATGTTGCATGAGGAGTGCTCATATTAATATCTGATTGTGATACTTAAATAACAATATATCACTTAAAGTTGTCAACAGGACAAGAGGCCCAAAGCGAACCAAAATATGAGGCCTGAACTTAATGTTTCACTAAAATTCAAATTTATTGAGCAATCTTTTTGCAAGCTGTTATTTCTTAATGATTGCAGGCAGACAAGAGTGAACTACAGCTGGGGATCAAGCGTCCAACTTTTTGGTACTGTTAATTTCAACAACTATTTGGGGGTCAAGAGTAATTATGTGTTGATAGGTTCAAACATTCATTTTTCCTAGTAATAAGGTTAAGCCCTTCATTAGTGAACAGGATCAAATGGATACACAAGATATAGTGATGTACTATAAATCCGCTACAACTACAATAAAACAGCTAAAACCTGATGAGCAATGGCTTCGATTAAACTATGTCCTATGAGTGATTCAACTTTTCCAAAGCGATATTCACATCCATTAAGAATGATAATATCGTACCTTGACGAACTCAGGTATAAACATCGCTATATCAGGCGCACTAATGATGAAATGAACACCACCACCAACCAAAGTAATAATCTCTAATAAGCTCATATACGGAGGCCGAAACGAACCTTTGAACTTGGTCCCGTCATAGGCGATCACCATCCTCCATTTGTGCACGTTCTCCGGCGGCACCGCTTCACCTTCGTCCGCCTCCGGCAAGGGAACGGAGAGCTGGCCACCATCCGCGAGCTGCCACCGTCGCCCGTCGGAGACAGAGAACAAGAAGCAGAACCACGTGAGACGGGCAAGGAGGTGCGGCGGAAAAGAGAGAGGGGAGGGGAAGGGCTTTACCGCATCGCCGGCGGCGGCGGAGACGCGGGGAGGGGGAGGAGAGAAGCGGACGGGCGCCTGAGCCAGCAGCATATCCTGTTCTGTCAGCTCAGCGCCGGGAGCGGCGGAGCAAAACTGGATTTGCCCGTCTCCCACCTTCATCAATGGAAGTCCGACGGGCTACCGGGCCGGCCTGCTAGACCCAGCATGCATAGGCCCATGGCCCCCGGTTGATTTGAGTCCGAATCATCATAAGAAGAAAGAGGTTATCTTTTAGCTTTGCACGTCACGTTCTTCTTCTTCGGAAACATTCACATCAGCAAGCATTTGGAACGATGCTACGAATCCAACCACTGCGATGCAGATTCACTTTTTTATTTTCTTTCTTTTATATTATAATTAAAGCTGATGGCGTTGTCAACCAGCAGCGATCTGAGGGCGACATTAGTCCCTTTCTTCTTCTGGTATTTTAATATTTTTATTTTAGATTCATGGCTCCTTGCTAAGCCGGCACGATAGACAACAAAAGAATGAACCGTGCGCGACCAAATGGAATGATGTGGACTAGTGTTGCATCGTAGCCATGCGTGATACACTGACACCCTTTTGGGGAATTCTGGCGTGTGTTGGTGAAGTTGGGGAGGGTACAGTTTCTTCAGTCTTTCAAAATGGTAGCCCAGCCGGAGCAAATTTCGAACGATACAAGCCAGAAATTTCCTCCAAAGTAACTAGTGTGTGTGTGTGTGTTTTAGCCAATACAACCTTCCGTGCACGATTACAGCGCGGTTCTGTCCCAAACTTTTCCTTTGGAGACCTCAGCACGAAAGACTCTTGTGAGGCATATATCCTTAGTCGCAGCGACAATAACATCACAACGAACCGTGCAAAAGTAAAATAGTTATAGTGTTAAACTCAGAGAGTCACTGACATTCCCTCAAAAAAAAAAGAGAGTCACTGACATGTCTGCCCCCACATGTTCGGAGGCAGCGTGAGGTCATGCCACGCCTGCGGACACGTTTTCACGCCACGCGTTGCTTCAGTTCTGTGGGAGCGCTGAGCACAATCAACGGAAGCTCCTTTTCCACCGACGACGAAACAATAATGACGGCTGCGGAATGGAGGGAAATAATAACAAAAGAAATGGTCTTTTTGCCTAAACATCTAGCAAATTGTACAAAATTAGGGTTAGCACTAGAGGAATACTCCAGCTTTTAGTTATGGGAGTACGTTGGTAAATTCAGGCCATGGAGGATAATTTCGAGGTAGATTTAGGGGTGTTTGTTTTTTTGACTAAATTTAGCCTTGTATAATTTTATCATTTAAAGGTATTAAATAAGTCTAATTACAAAACTAATTACATAACTACTGTGCTAATTTGTAAGCCGTGGTCAGATGATGGTTACTGTAGCATCACTGTAGCAAAACAGAGATTAATTAGGCTTATTAGATACATCTTGTAAATTAGCACGGTCAAAAAAATTATAATTAAACTTTATTTAATTCTCTTAAATAGCAATATTTTTTTAATGTGACAGTAACTAAAGTTTAGGGGTCGGAAAAAAACACTCTTAAAGCTTTTGTTATGGGAGCACCAAAGTTTCCCTTACCGATCAAACCAATCGAACCGAACAGAACCAGTAAGTCCGGTTACCGGTGCGGTAACCGATCAAAACCGATGACAAGCCAGACAAAATTCATCAAATTTTCAAATTTATTTAAATTTAAATTTAAAAAACGATCGGAAACCGATAAACCGAGGTAACCGGTCTGGACCGGTAAGTCCGGTTACCGTGAAAACCGGACCGGTTACCGTCGGTTTGGTGAACCCTGGGGAGCAACTCCACCCTATGCTAACTATACATTTACAATGTGGGGGGGGGGTCATATAATTTCTTAGTCACTAAGTGTTTGGTTGTAATTTTTATTTCAAACTCCGTTGCCCTTATTATAGGGTCCCACGTCATGTTAAACTCGCATTACACTTGTCCCCTGTGTTTGGTTGCTCAGTCTAGAACACGCCACTCCTACTTCTTCCTCCTTTTGGACCCTTACGCAACATATTGACTTTGGAATAGCAAAACGTCATTTCGAAAGGAGAATGGAAATGCTCCAAGCAAATAATTTCATAGAAAAAAGGGGGCATCTTGCAAACTCCAAAGAAGAGGAGAAATGAAAAAGACCTCCAGTTGCCCGAGCTCCGAATTCTCCGCCGCCCACGCCTCCCAAATGATTCTCCATTTTCCACATCGCCCCCCTGCGTTCAGTCTAATCACGCCTCGTGCACTCCTTTAACGTCAAAGAGCAAGAATCCACCACTAATTTCGTGCAATTAACCCCCTCTCATCTCCCGTCCGCTCGTCTTTAATGCAATCTAACCCCCGCAACGCCAAACGGCGTTCAAAAAAGGCAAGAAGAGTAACCTCTCTTCTTCCCTTCCGCCGCGGAGCGCACCACCGCCGCGGGAACCCCCTCTCCTCCACAGAAGATACTTTCCCCGTCCACAAGTGCGCAAGAATTCCGAGCCTCCGCCGTCGCCGCAGCTTTCCTCCGGGGTGCCTCCCTCCCAGCCGCTCGACGTGTGATTCGGCCGCTGCGTTTCGCTGCCCGGCATAGAGGAGGTAGCGCTGGAGGAGATGTCGGGGCCCCTCGATCGGCTTGCCAGGCCATGTGAGTCGTCACCTCAATTCTGCTTAGCCCAGGGTGAATTTTCGCTTTACTTCCACGGGAGTAATTTGGGAATTCTATTTGTCTTCTTTTTCTTTGTATAACTTATTTTTAAAACTTGTTTTCCATTTCGAGATGTGCACGCTCTTGTTTTGCGCTAGATGGATTATTTGTGAAGTTTGGAGGTTTTGAGCTGCTTGTGAAGCTGCTAATTACGCTGAAATTTTTTTTATGCGCTGATACTGCTTCATGATTCATCTGGTTTAACTGCAATCCAAAGATGTAAAGATCAACTATGTTTGTTCTACGAGATTTCCCTCTTATTTTCCCTTTTAAAGGCTATGTTGCCATCGACTTGTTTAGAGTAATCCAGAGAATCTTCTTGTCTGAAACTCATGGGGAGTAACTATGATTATTCAGGCTGTGACATTCAACAATCTCGGCATTCAAGCAGTTCTTTGTGCAATAAGCAAATTCTCTCTTTTCTATTCCTCTTGATTTATTAGATTTTCGTGGAACCTTCCTCGCTAGGAAATTGTCACGGATGATGTCGTTTTCTGGAGTCGCCATTCTGCAATCTGCATCAAGCTACTGTACGAATCCGGACAATTTATTGCTCCGAACCGTGCGACCACTGTGGCACTGAAGGAAGGACAAGTCAAGAAAAAACAACACCAAGCAGAGCAGGGCGTCGTACTGCAAATTAGCTCCCGCGAAAAAAGAAGAAAAAAACTATGTTGGAGGGAGTTCATATTTAGCCGGTGACCAACCATTAATTCATGAAAACCTAATGCGCAGTAAAGTCGTAGGAGGTTTAGGATTTGGGCTCAAGAGGCTTGTTCTATGCTGCTGACCAGCAAAGTACTAAAGACTAAAGTAGGAATTGGGTGGAGGTGTTCAGTTAGTTTAATCGGGATTATTTGACCTGGTTGGTATAAAATATGAGCAGCTGATCATCTTTCTCTCTGCTTTGGGGAAAATATCATGTCAGGTCTGGTGCGTTGCTTGAACTTTACTCTGTGTGCTGAGGATGGGGTCCAAATTGTCAAAGGTTTTATATATGCTGCAGTTTGGGCTGAGGATTATCATCTAGATTCAGGATTGGCAGACTGCAAAATGCCCGATTATGATGGTTGAAGTTGATTGCTGCTGGGTCAGACTGTTTGTTGGTGTTTGGTAGCTCCAAATGCTTTTCTGGCAGCTGGCACTATTTCGAACATGCAATCCTTGTGGATGTGGAACTGAGCTTCAATTATGTGTACTGCTGCTTACGTTGGATAATGGATCCAGTCCACCTGCAGTTTTTGGTGGGAATATTGTAGGCCCCTGCATCTCACGTCTGACAACAATGTGCAATATCCATCCAATTATTTTTTTGAGGGAGAACCATCCAATTTATTTGAAGAAGAGAGATTGAGACAATGTAGACCAGCCAAAAGTGCTCAGGACTGCCCTTCCATGGTGCTCTTTCTCATTTCCATGGTCCATACAAATTGTCTTGTCAAATGCTATGTTGTGTTGAGTGTTCCATTGCTGGACTACTTTTCTGTTTCTGGGGGTTATCTTCCAGATTCCGGCGTGGCAAACCTTGAAAGGTGTAATTTTAATGATTCAAGTTGGTTGCTGCGTGGGTTAGACTGTTTGATATTTGGTAGTTTTTCATGCTTTCCTGGCATTTCTTTGATGATGGAATCTATGTGGGTGTGGAGCTGAACTTCAGTTGTCGCCCTAGTTTAATGCTCTACTGCCCTTTGCGTTGTTCATCTCCAAATTGTCTTGCCAATTACCGTGCTCTTTTGAGTGTTCCCCTGCTAGACTATCTGAAACAGTTAAAAGTCTCAGCCCTGCAGATGTCATATGATTTGGTTGAACGGTAGTCTACTTTTATACTTGCTAGCTTTTGTTTGTTACTATTCTACAACCTAAATTTGTGTGTGTGTCTTCGAGGACTGTAACATGGAGGCTTTAACAAACCAGCCTAGTTAGGAGGAGGGAAGGGGCCAGGAGGGCTTTGATTTACTGTTTAGGTTTTGGGCTGCACTGGAGTTTGCCAATTCTTATATATGTTATGGAGTACTTCAGATGATGCAAAAAATAATAGATGCCATTCTTCAACATAAGATATGAATGAAGGAAATGCAAATCATTATTAACCAAAAATCCAAACCATGATAACCCATTCCTTTTCCTTTTCCTTTCTGCAAGAGATGGAATAAAGACGTTTTCATCTCGCTACTGTTATGATCACTACTACTTACTGTTTACATTTTGGTATATGTTTCACAGGTCTAATTTTAGCAATGCAGTGTGTAACTATGCACCATTCCTTTGATTTGACTTCTATAAAGCTAAAAAATATTGTAACAAATATCTTGTGCCTATTCAAACATGAATTAACCTTACCATGGCATTATTAGGTTTCGAGGGTCCATCTAGCCATGACGAACGGAAAGAACGAAAATCAGATGTGGACAACTCTGAGGAAGATAGAAGAACAAGAATGGGATCCCTCAAGAAGAAGGCCATAAATGCATCCAACAAATTTAGACACTCGCTGAAGAAAAAGAATAGGAGAAAGAGCGACATTAGAGGAAATTCTATATCTATTGAAGATGTGAGGGACTTTGAGGAGGTGCAAACAGTTGACGCGTTTCGCCAGTCACTAATATTAGATGAGCTGTTACCTGCAAAACATGATGACTACCATATGTTGCTACGGTAATTTGTTCTACTAGTTTTCTACTTAGTATTCTGCACTGTTTGTTTATGTTTCCACTGCTTCATTTGAACAGTGGTATTGAAAATATTTTGTTCTAATCCAATGCTACATATAGTAGTATAGAAGAAAAGGTTGCTGCTTAAGACACAAGTAGCTGGATAACACTGAACACCTTTTTGCTCCTGTTAACTTGTTCACAAATCACAAGTTTTATAGGATTTTAATCTCTTTTGTTTTTTACGTTTCAATAGGTTTTTGAAAGCAAGGAAGTTTGACATTGAGAGAGCAAAACGTATGTGGGCAGACATGCTTCAATGGAGAAGGGATTTTGGCGCTGATACTATAATTGAGGTAATGATTTTTGAAGTTTACTGAAAATACTTTAGTGATACTCTTTACCTGGGCAAGATGCATGGTTTCTTTTCTGGTATCATTCTGTCATTGATATCATCACTGAGAGTCTATTACTTATGTGTGAACCACCCAATTTCTGCAGCTAAGCTAACTAAATAAGAGTGTAACTTTGTTTTCAGTTGCTTTACTACAGACTTCTCTGAGGTGTATTTGATGTTTTTTGTGCTTACACAGTTAGCCTAACTAAATAAGAATATAATTTTAAGCCAGAATTAGATGAAGTTCTGCAGTACTACCCTCATGGCTATCATGGTGTTGACAAAGAAGGCAGGCCTGTTTACATTGAAAGGCTTGGAAAAGTCGATCCAAACAAACTCATGCATGTAACTACTATGGAGCGTTATGTCAGATACCATGTAAAAGAATTTGAAAAGAGTTTCTTAATCAAGTTCCCAGCTTGTACCATTGCTGCAAAGAGGCACATTGATTCAAGTACAACAATTCTAGATGTTCAAGGCGTGGTATGTTTCCTGATGCATTACTCCGACGAATATAATTAAATTTTATGATTTCTGATCTTATCTCTTTCTGCAGAGTTTGAAAAATTTCAGCAAGACAGCAAGAGATTTGATGACGAGGCTACAGAAGATTGACAATGATAACTACCCTGAGGTATCACCATTTACTACTGTGTGAATGGACTTCATCCTGTTGTTTCGGTCATCTGGCTAAGCTAGATTACTTAATTTCTTTTTCAGACATTGCATCGAATGTTCATTGTCAATGCTGGTCCAGGATTCAGGATGCTCTGGAGCACAGTGAAGTCCTTCCTTGATCCAAAGACGACTTCAAAAATACAAGTGAGAATGCCATTTTTAAAGTTTGATAAGTATTGTTTACTCAAAGACGAGTATAAAAATAAAAGTGAGATATTTACTATAAATCCATTATTTTTCATCAGGTCCTTGGAGCTAAGTATCAGGCCAAGATACTTGAAATAATTGACACAAAGTAAGCATTAATCTGTTTTATTTCAAGTCTCCATTACTCCATTAGGGCTCATCTAATTATTCTTTTCTTTCCTGGCAAATCTATAGTCAATTGCCAGAGTTTCTTGGTGGCTCCTGTACCTGTTCAGAGCTTGGAGGATGCCTTAAAGGAGAAAAAGGGCCCTGGATGGACCCTAACATATTGAAGGTCTGTGTTGGTTACCTCTATTCATGTTTGCTAGCCAGCCAATGTTGCTCATAACTTTTGTTGCTGGATTCCAGATGGTCATTAGTGGAAAAGCTCACTGCAAGAGGCAGATAGTCACGATATCCAATGATGATGAGAAAATAATTGCCTACGAAAAACCAAAATACCCTTATGTAAGGTTACACTCCGAGTATTTTCTTACCATTTCATAGGTAGATGCTGAACTAATCTATAAACTTAACCAGAAAATGCGCAGCGACACTTCTACTGCTGAATCTGGTTCGGAAGCTGACGACATTACATCTCCCAAGGAAATAAGAACTTATTCTACGAATTCTATACTGACACCTGTACGTGAAGAAGTAAGTTTAATGTTTTACATTTGAGAATGTTTTTTATGGTTTTTCCAATAGAGCAGTGAACAGTCAGACGAAATGGTACAATTTCACATCTTTCCCGTGTAGGCAAAACTGCTGAAGGCTGCAAACATCTCTACTGGTCATTCTGAGTACGATGTAGCCGTCCCAATGATTGATAAGGTTGTTGATGGAAGTTGGAAGAAAGAAACATCTACTAACTTGCATCTTCGATCTAAAGGTTTGGGTCTTTGGTGGCATATTGCTATTTGATAAGTATTCTTTTGTTCTACCCTTTTTGTGTTAATAACTTGTTTGGTTTTGATCTTCACTGACTTTCGCATCTTGATGCATTCTTCAATTTAGGGCCATCATTCTCTGATACAACAGAATCATCAGAAAGTGTTCACACGCGAGTTATTGCATGGCTTATGACATATATTATGATGTTTGTCACGCTTTGCCATGCATTCTTTAGTCGTATTTCGAAAAACACGCTGGATAAAAGTTCGGAAGTAGATGACAACCATTCAATCCATTCGCTGGACTACTCAACGACTAAAGAAGAATTCCGCCCACCGTCACCTGCTCCTGGATTCACAGAGGCGGACATGCTTTCATCTGTCCTGAAGAGACTCTCAGAGCTTGAAGAAAAAATTGATGTTCTCCAGTCAAAACCCTCAGAAATGCCTTCTGAGAAAGAGGAGCTGCTTAATGCTGCTGTCAGACGTGTAGATGCACTAGAGGCCGAACTCATCGTGACTAAGAAGGTACATATACTTCAATCATGTGTCCATGTACCTTTGTTTAGAGAATCCAAGTTCTGCGTTCAGTTTGATTTTTGGGATCCTTCGTTCGGCTTATTGGTTTGCCATTTTGTTTGTCCCCAGGCCTTGTATGATGCTCTTGTGAAGCAAGAAGAATTGCTTGCGTATATTGACCGCCGAGAGTTTGCCAAGTTTGAGGTTGGATCAGGATTCCTTTCTTTCCTTTCACTGAATCTACAATTCCCGTTGTCACATAGAAGTTTCAGCTAACCTGTCTTCTGAATTAACTGATGCAGAAGAAGAAGAAATTTTGCTTCTGAAGAGACTACCGTGCTGGTTACCTGCCCACCACTAAGAGTACATATTTTGCTTCAGCGGAGAGTACATATTTTTGGTGTGATAGAACTGTTTAAATAACTGTCCTTAGCAATCCATAGTTGGATTGCAGCTCCGGCTTGTAAGACTCCATTATCTCTGTACAGCTAAATCTGCTAAATCCGCCTAATTTATATGAGAAATGTGTGTTTGCTCTGGCTTTCCAAGCACGTTCCTGCATCCTGTTTCTATACCCGTCTAAAATCCATATAATCGGGTTTAAAGAAAGTTTCTGTAAGAAACAAAGCAACAGGCCTGTAGCAGAGGCCGGTTATGCAACAACAAGCTAAAGCTGTCATGAGTCCTGAGGCATCCACGGAGCTGCGGATCACCTGGCTATCATGTGGTTTCACGGACGGACCAATGATGCCTTTAGAGCAGCCTCCATATTGTGGCAAGCAGCTAGAGACCTCTGGTCGATGATGGACCAGTGGCAATTTAGCTCATTGTCCAATTTGACTTCATCGTCCCACTAATTCCGACAACAGATTTTCTCATTTCCCGTCCAGCAGCCAACACCAGATCATGAAGTGTACAAGGGCGGAACGTGAAAGGGGTCTTGGCCTAGTGGTTAAGGCATCCGAGTAACACCTTTGAGGTTCTGGGTTTGACTTCTGATGGGAGCGAATTTTCTAGGATTTACCGGCGTTATGCGTTAAGTGGTAAGCAGCGTTCCCGTCGACAACGAGGTGCTTTTGGTGACTTCAGGAATCTCCAGATATGCCGGGTGCTCAGTCCTTCGGAGGTGCTCATATGGTAGGGTTTGCGTACGTGTATTTATAGGGATGAGTGTGCGTACGTGTTGTAAGCGTCTGCGTTGTACTGTGTAATTCTAAAAAAAAGTGTAAGGCGAAACAAAGGATGTTTGATTTCTTAACCCAACATTGATCGCTATCTCTTCCCCCACCCACAAGGATAACTGTGGAGCCCCTGAGAAGAGTAAATAAAGTGCCGTACCTATGGGTGCGTTTGGATCCTTGGCAAGATTAGTTGTTACCTTGTTAGGCTAGGTTGTGTGTCTGAAACTAGAAAAATAAAGTAGCTTTTGAAGGTCAGTTTGTTGCCACGGCCAGAAATTCCTTGCCTTCAAAGAAGACCCGATTCGACTAGCCATCGATGACAAGACGCGCTCGCGTGGAGAAAAGATTGCAACCGCTGCCGCTGCAGGCTAGCGATCAAACCAAATGGGAATGGGTAGATGTAGCTGGCTTGGGCAAGTTTGCTCAGCTGAGCTATAGCTCCTGGTAGCAGAGCTACCAAAACACACTCTATAAACACATCTATAAACACATCGAAGAAAATTTGATGTACACTCAATATGTATATTGCGTTTTTTATGCTACTTTGTTACATCTTTACCTCATAGTTATGAAGTAAACACTATCTTACGGTTTTCAACCTACCCACCGGTTTTTAAGGCCTTTCTCAGTGTGATAGCCATGCCTCAAATTTTTTGATCTCCTCAGCAGAAAATTAGAATTGTAACTTAGCGCAACGTCGACACTGAAGCTAACTGCAAATATAGAACCTATATGGCAAGAAAAAATTGCTTTTCTTATCCTCTGACGGCCATAGCTTGGAGCGAGGAAACAAAAAGACCTCTCTTTTCTTGTCTTTCTTGTTCTTCTTGTCCAGACGAATCTATAGAAATCAGAAGGAGGCACGATGTCATTGACACCGATAGATATTTTTAGACACTGGGTTGCACGATGTGGGAAGCACCAAGACAAAAAAAGAGTTTGAGGCACCGGTGCAGCAACATATTATGGAGGGCCAATGTTATTTAGATGATAAATCAATTCCTATGTTTCACATTTGGATTCTTTTAACTCCACCTATATTTCAGACTCCTATTACTCCCAGAGGTGTAATTTGAGCAAAGTCTACTCATCAACAAAACCATCATTCTTATAATTCATCAATCTAGACAATGTCAATGGTCCTTTTTAAAGTTTTTATGATAAAATTTACTCACGTTTGTAAATAACGTCCCTAAATATGCACCTTTGTAGGTAAAAAAAACAAAAAAAGGAAAACTGTTAACTCAATTTTCTTGTTTAAAAGAAAATATTGATGTGCTGGTCGTGCAATCGGTAACGGGTCCTGTATGAATGAATGTATGTATGATCGCGTACCCACCGTGTCCTTGTTCCCACTTCAGCCTGTGAATTCTCAGCCGCTTCGCGCTACCGCTCCAACTCCGACGAAACCTCGCCGCCGGCGACTAATCCCAAACCCCGACTCCTTCATACCAAACTCGCCACGTAAACCGCCGTTGCGGCTGCAAATGCTCCACGACATCCCAGGGATGAAGGTCCTCGTCCTCGACCCGGAAACCGTACGTTCGCCCTTCCCTCGAAAACCCTAGCTCCGTCTGCTTCCGGATTCCGATCTGATCAGATCCGTGCCCACCGGCCTCCTCCAGGTCGGGATGGTGAGCGTGGTGTACAGCCAGTCGGATCTGCTGAAGAAGGAGGTGTTCCTCGTGGAGACGGTGGACAACGCCTCCAGCTCCAGGGAGTCTATGGCGCACCTCAAGGCCGTTTACTTCCTCCGCCCCTCCTCCGACAACGTCCAGAAGCTCCGCAGGCACCTCGCCGCCCCGCGCTTCGCTGAGTACCACCTCTGTACGTGACCAATCAGTGGTGTGCTATGGTCTGGGCGGTGGAATTTTGACTGATTTGGTTCACTTTGTGGCATTTTCCCTTGCAGTTTTCTCCAATATACTGAAGATTCCCCAGATTCAGGTGCTTGCTGATTCTGATGAGCAGGAGGTTGTGCAGCAAGTTCAGGTCAGTGTCATGTACAATTGCATATGCTAATTGGGATGGAATTGCTTCAAATGTAGCCTCATATCGGATAAATACCCCTATTCTGTTTCTGCAGGAGTTCTATGCGGATTTTTGTGCCATTGACCCATACCATTTCACTCTCAACATACCAAATAACCACATTTACATGCTTCCAACGGTGGTCGATCCTCCTGGTATGCAGAGCTTCTGCGATCGAGCTGTTGATGGCATTGCTTCCGTCTTTTTGGCTCTCAAGCGCCGCCCTGTTATCAGATATCAAAGGACATCAGATGTTGCGAAAAGGATTGCACGAGAAACTGCGGTGGGTCAACTGTCATTGTAACATTTTGATTAAATTCATATGAAAATAAATCATACTTCACCTTTAGGAGCTTCAACAGAGAGTTCTTCTGATCTGTTGTCTTCCCAAATCACAATTCTTTAGATTTGGCCACTCAGCGTAGTTGTACTATGTAAGTTGGGTCTAGTCTACATTTGTTGTGCTATACTTTCTAATGTTGTTATTGTGGGAATCTTTATTAATTCTAGCCAAGCTTCAAGATCTTTCAGCTAAGTGCTAGACTCAAAAGTAGAGAAACATATCTTTGTTAATACTTTTTGTAGCTAAAACTCATATGTTAATGGTTTTTCTTCCTTAGTTTTGGTGACAAAAAACCAATCATGATCGCCGTTGTAACATCTGTTTGAAATAGCGACTCATATGAAACTTGCTCTGAAGCACATGTAATTTGGGATATGCAGAAATTGATGTATGAGCAGGAAAGTGGCCTGTTTGATTTTAGACGAACAGAGAACTCTTCCTTGTTACTGGTAATTGACAGGAGGGATGATCCTGTTACACCTTTACTTAACCAGTGGACATATCAGGTGCCAAAAAATAAGATCATCTATTGCTGTCTCGAATGTGCTGCTCTGTTAATTCGTAAGCAATTTAATATGCATTGCAGGCAATGGTTCATGAGCTTATTGGAATCGAGAACAACAAAGTGGATCTTAGGGGATTTGCCAATGTCCCTAAAGACCAGCAGGTTATAAATATTTAATTTATTCTTATGTAGTAAATAAAATAACAATTACGTATTTTGTGGAATGTTGATCCATGTGAACTGTCCTTACACAGGAGGTGGTTCTATCATCGGTTCAAGATGATTTCTTTAGATCTAACATGTTTGAGAATTTTGGGGACCTTGGTATGAACATCAAAAGGATGGTAGATGACTTTCAGCATCTTTCAAAGAGTAGCTTGAATCTCCAGAGTATAGGTAATATCGAACTCTGCTTTTCATTACTTCATGTGACAAATAAATTAAGCATGGAATAGTATTTTGCAAAAAAATGATGGTTTGGTTTGTGTTCTTGTTTTACATGCTAATGAATTTTAGGTGACATGGCAAAATTTGTGTCAAACTATCCTGAATATCGAAAGACACATGGAAATGTAACGAAGCATGTCGCTTTGGTGAGTGAGATGAGCAGAATCGTGGAGGAAAGGAAGCTTATGGTAGTTTCACAGACAGAACAAGAGCTAGCATGTACAAGTGGACAAGCAGCAGCCTTTGAGGTATCATTAGTTGTGCTTAATATCCTGCATTTTCTCACCACTCATAGGAGTTCGCTGCTGGAAATAGTTGTTGACATATGACCTTATGCTATTCATGATTTATCGTTTTTATTTTTTAGATAATATTGTTCAGCTCTTTTTGTTGAGAAATGTATTCCATGTTCCCAATCACTCTCATTTTAGTTGTGACAGGATGAATTAACTTTTTCTCAAATACTCAGAGCTTTGTATCATTTCACTAAGAAACAAAGCTCGAAGCACGCTTGACTAATTACAGACCCAGATCCTCTTAGGTTGGTCAAGTTTCTCACGATGTATTAAATTATCAATTATCTCTTGCAAGGGATGCTAAAATACCCGGCAAACTTACATATTGTATTATGGCAGTTGAATTCCCGGAAGTGTAAATTGTAATGCATTTTGAGATTCTCATGGTTGGACATTTTGAATGGTCAACTTGGCCCTGAGTTGGCATTCCAACAAGTCTTGATACAGTGGTCCATGTCTAGCAAGGCTTGGGGCCTGTCGCTTCCATGCACATGAGAACAAAATATCCAATGTTATGATCCTTGGATCATCACAAATAAACAAATTCAGAGTGGGTCGTCAGCTTCTTGGGATGAGGGTGATTATACGCTCAAGAGATGGTTTGAGATGGGAAACTAGATAAAATTTATTGTCTTCCTTCATTCCGATGCATGTCTGTGTTCCCCTTAAATTTATACTGACCCCTAACATGAATATCCAATATGAAAAATGAATTAAAGATGTAGACACATCTAGCCTGAGCAAATATAAGTATAGGCATCCAACTAATCTAATTATGAGGTCATGCATGCATCCTAATATGAGGCAAGTGAAGGTTGGAGGCCTGAACTTGACCTGCCTCGCTGCCTCATGTGCTGGTTCTTGTGCATGTATGGTTAGTCTGCTGGCAGTAATGTACACTCCCTTGCACAAAACCTCCACACCCAACCAAGAATGTACATTGCTTAAGGAGTTTGAGTTTTCTTTGAATGTGGAAACATATTTTTTTTTTCCTTATTTTCTTCTTTGACACGAGTAAAAATGTACCTCTTCTATCAACTGTTGGCCAGTCTAATTTACTCGTTCGTACGATTTGAGATTTTTACGGTAATTGAATAACAAGCACAGTAGGGCGTGCTTGTTCTTTCTAGAAAAAATTTAGACACTGACCCAGTGATTTTCTACAGGCCGTCACTTCCTTGCTAAACAATGAAAGTGTATCTGATATTGACCGTTTACGACTAGTTATGCTCTACGCTTTGCGATATGAGAAAGAGAGCCCAGTTCAGTTGATGCAGCTTTTCAACAAATTGGCTTCTCGTTCTGCCAAGTACAAGTCTGGGGTATGTAAACTGTATAAGTTCTTGAGCTGGATCATTTATGTTCCTAAGTTTTGTTCATAGTTACATGGTGCTTTGGTTGTTTTTCTTTTTACTGCCATCATAGTTTTTGTTCTCCTTTTCATTAGATGTAGCTGGTTCTGGATTGTAAATGTTTCCTGGCTGCGGTGACATCATTGAATTGTGCTTTCTGTTCACAGTAACAATGTTGTGTTTGCAAGTAAATGGCCATCACCTCTTGTGAACGTTGGAGTCTGCTATAGTTTGGTCTGAAATACATTGTTGATTCCCTGTCATGTAGGTTAAATGGAATCCATTGTAAGGTCTATATAAAAACCACAGATGCCATGCTCTCTGAACCTTTCAGAAACCAAGGTTCATTTTGAATTTTAGTGCCCTCTTCTGAGGCATCAGTTTATTTAATTGGCCGCATTGCGTTTGTTGCGAATAAAAGCTTATAGGAATGCTGGTGCTGGTCCGGGCAGACATGCCTTTCTACTCAGCGAGGCTTGCTTTGCACACAAAGTGCGGCTTCCGTTGAAATTTTACTACAAAAGAAAATCGCTATCCATTCTCCTAAGCTCCTGTATATCGCCAGATTTTGCTACACTTTGGCTTGAGCATTGTCATTGGCCGTCCAAGGACTAACAAAGCTCTGCAAATGGAAGCTTGATAGTTACAACAGAATTTTAACATTTATTTTGCACAAAGGAATTTGTATTGCAAGTTCAGCTTCTGGGGGAAACTTGGTTTATTGTTATACAAATCATATTTTGACTGGCTCGTGTACAGGATTTCTGGTCTCACTTGGCTGTAACTTGATAGTTACCTTTTTGAGCATTTCATAACTGTAATAAGCTACTGCTATATTAGTTGGCTTTGGCTGGATATTAGCGGAAACGGCCCCTATTCAGCCATATCCACTGTGGAAGATTTAGTGTAATACAGTTGATAATAAAACTAACAGGAAAGCTGCCTGAATCCAGCTGTATATGCTTTCGTTTTGATTTGTTCAGGGTGAAAGACCTTACTCCGTTCGCTCTGCTTTTTTCCTGTTCATGAACTTATCAAATGGCAAGAGACAGCTAATCCGCAGTGCGCACAACACATATGGTTTTTCAGTTGTTAGAACATTGAAATCTATAGGCAAGGCTCTGCTGTTATCTGTTACTTGAATTAAACAAATTGTGTTGATTGGGCTTAAATTGTGGAACTCAACTCTGTGCCCTTGTCAAGGAATACCAATTACTGGTCATCGTTCGCTCGTCTAGGTTATATTTAGCCTTTTGTTTGCCATTGCAAAAATTCCAATCCCTTGTAGTCCACCGATATGTCAATGACATGTGAGGCCCATCCGGTAGCATATATGGGGTTGTGCAAATTGCAATGGCAGGTAATAAATTTTCTTACTACTATTTCACAGGTCTAATGGGTGTTGCCATATCTGTATGCAGCTTGTTCAATTCCTCCTGAAGCAGGCTGGTGTTGATAAGAGAACTGGTGATTTGTATGGAAACCGTGACCTTTTAAATATTGCTCGCAACATGGCTCGTGGGCTTAAGGTTTGTACAAATGTTTTTCTGTGCAACAATTTTGGATGAAACATAGCTTCTGATGCGCTTGTTGGATGCAGGGAGTAGAGAATGTATACACCCAACACCAGCCTCTTCTCTTCCAAACAATGGAAGGAATTGTGAAAGGGAGATTACGAGATGCTGACTATCCATTTGTCGGCAATCACTTCCAGCAGGGCAGGTTAGTCTGAAAATGTCTGTGTTGTGTTAACTTCTGTGGTTTGTCTGTACGAGAAACCCCTCCTTAAACCCTTCCTAAAAAACAAAGCTAAATCATTTGTACAGATGTTTATTACTGAATCCACTTGGTTTCTGTTCAATTAGCCCATGTTTGACCCCC
>LAPY01001057.1:76505-94447 GCA_000970635.1 Eragrostis tef | reverse complement strand
TTTTTTTTGTGCAGGCAATTGTTACTCATGAGGATTAATGTGCCAATGTCCAGTTCAGTGTGTTATCATTTTTCTTTTAATGTCAAATTTGTTTGAACATTCGAATTTCGAATTTATGTATGAGACAATTCGAACTCATATTTACGAGAGCTTTTGGTTCAGCCCCCTTATAATTTTTGTCTGGATCCGCCACAGTAGGAAACTGTATGTCGTATTTAACAAGGACATATACTACTTTCGTTGTATAATACCACTAACTGAACACTATATTTATGCACAGAGAGTAAACACGGACTAGCCGACTAGGACGCGCTTTTCCGTTTGGCAAGAGTCGGTCATCGCGGAATTCAAGTGAAGTTTGTTGCTCTTCTTCCCCAGGTAGTACGAATATAACAATCCTACTTTTCAACTCCCTGCACCCACACACGCGGCCGGTTCGCGCTCTTGCACCCGCCGGCCGCTCAACACTGTCGCCGCCGCTACCTTCGTCAGCCAGGCGATCGCGCTCCCGCCCGCCGCTAGCGCCGTTTGGCCCTGAATCCTGCTCCAGCTCCTGTGCGCGCCCAGCCGCCAAGTGGCCTCCCGCGCTCAGAATCCGCCCCCGCCCGGCGGCCGCATAAACCCGCCGTTTGCCTCTTCCAGCCCCTTGCCCTAGGCTTACCGGAGTCCCAGCCGACTCCTCTCAGGACCTGTGGAGCCTCAAGGTCAGGCGATCTCCACCTTCCGTGGTGCGTTACTCGTGTTTTCATATTCAGTTTTTGCGGCCGTCCGCAACGATGCGGCTGCGCCGACCCACATTGTGAAGAATCCCCATAGCCATAGCAAAATTTCACGACCCCTCGCTTTCGGTAGCTACGAGGTGGTTGCATAAGGATAGAGGAAAATGCACTGCTATGTGATTCTCAGAATTAGTTTTCTCGATGATTTTTCTTAGCGAGTTAGTCGAAGAAGAATTCTGTCACCCTCACATCGAATCCTTGGTCGGTGAAGTGATTGTATATAGATATGTTTCACTTCAGATCTCTATATTTATATTAGCAATATTTAGTTTTTTTCAAGACGGGCTTGAGTCACAGTCTATAACAAGTTGTATTAGCAATTCATTGTTTGCTTCTTAGCCTGCATTGGCGAGTTGACAAGGTTTTTCACTTAAAAAGAAATTATACTCTGGAATTCTTCAGCTTAAAGATGGTTGTATGGGTGTTTTTAACTCAATGGCATTGACTCGATGTAGTTTATCACTTTATTGAATATTATTTTTGGAGTATGATATGGTATTATGGTTATGGGATATACATGCTTATTTTCTTTAATTGCCAGCTCTATGGTACACTGTCCGCTTCTTTTCTTTGTTTTCCTGTTTCTTGTTTTGTACAACCATGGTTCTTATTTGGCTGTCCATGGCGTGGGAATGTCAGCATAATTTTTCCTTTTGTTTTTTTTTTGTTTCTGTTGGCAAAGAAAAGTTATATTCATTTAATAATAGCATGAACTAGCACTTTCATTGTTGTGGTCTTTATTATGTTTGCTTTCTTAAACCCCTTGTGTATTCTTATGCATGCTTGCAGAACATGTACGATTTGAGGAAACCATATCTGCTAAACTAATTCTCCTCTTTAGCTGAGCTATTTTCGTGTTCTGCTTACAACACTAATTAAGGTTGTTATTCCTTTTTCAGACTGCTATTTTGCATTCAGAGCTTATTCTTTCATAATGAGGCAACCTCTTTTGGACCATACCTCTTCTTCATCTGTGGCAACAAGCAGAAGATCACCTTTAACTGATGCTGGATTGTTCAGTATCATTACCTTTTCTTGGATGGGGCCTTTACTTGATCTTGGCAGGAGGAAAACACTAGACCTTGAAGATGTGCCATTATTGGGAGTCAGTGACAGTGTTCATGGGATCATCCCTAACTTTAAATCAAGGATTCTCTCAGTTTCTACTACAGGGCAGTACACTGGTTTTACAACAATTAAGCTGGTCAAGGCTCTCGTGTTCACAACATGGAAATTACTTTCTGTGACTGCAGTTTATGCCCTACTCCGTACTGTTGCTTCATATGTCGGTCCCTATCTGATCGAGTACTTTGTCGAGTACCTAAACAGAAGTCCACGTTCTAACAAACAAGGCTACCTTTTAGTGTTGACATTTGTTGTTGCACAGTTCATTGAAGGTCTCTCATCAAGGCATTTGCTCTTCAGATCACAACAATTAGGTGTCCGTGTGCGTTCAGCTCTTGTTGCCATCATTTACCAAAAGGGCCTTGCACTCTCCAGTCAGTCCAGGCAAGGTAGCTCAAGTGGAGAGATGATTAACGTCGTGAGCCTTGATGCTGAGTGTGTTGGAAATTTCAATTGGTCCATGCACGAACTATGGCTAGTCTTCATCTGTGGCAACAAGCAGAAGATCACCTTTAACTGATGCTGGATTGTTCAGTATCATTACCTTTTCTTGGATGGGGCCTTTACTTGATCTTGGCAGGAGGAAAACACTAGACCTTGAAGATGTGCCATTATTGGGAGTCAGTGACAGTGTTCATGGGATCATCCCTAACTTTAAATCAAGGATTCTCTCAGTTTCTACTACAGGGCAGTACACTGGTTTTACAACAATTAAGCTGGTCAAGGCTCTCGTGTTCACAACATGGAAATTACTTTCTGTGACTGCAGTTTATGCCCTACTCCGTACTGTTGCTTCATATGTCGGTCCCTATCTGATCGAGTACTTTGTCGAGTACCTAAACAGAAGTCCACGTTCTAACAAACAAGGCTACCTTTTAGTGTTGACATTTGTTGTTGCACAGTTCATTGAAGGTCTCTCATCAAGGCATTTGCTCTTCAGATCACAACAATTAGGTGTCCGTGTGCGTTCAGCTCTTGTTGCCATCATTTACCAAAAGGGCCTTGCACTCTCCAGTCAGTCCAGGCAAGGTAGCTCAAGTGGAGAGATGATTAACGTCGTGAGCCTTGATGCTGAGTGTGTTGGAAATTTCAATTGGTCCATGCACGAACTATGGCTAGTTCCTGTGCAAATTGGTCTTGCAATGCTTATTTTATACTCTACTCTTGGCTTGGCAGCATTTGCTGCCCTTTTTGCCACAGTTTTGACAATGCTGGCTAATATACCTTTGGGGAGGATCCAACAAAATTAACAAGAGAAAACTATGAATGCTAAGGATGCTAGAATGAGGGCTATGTCTGAAATCTTACAGAACATGCGCGTTCTCAAGCTTCAAGGTTGGGAAATGATCTTCTTGTCAAAGATCATGGAATTAAGGAAGGCTGAGATGAACTGGATAAAGAAAAGTGTGTACACTAATGCTATGCTTCTATCCGTTTTCTTTGGTGCTCCTGCCTTCGTTGCTATGATCACTTTTGGAACTTGCATCCTTCTAGGCATTCCATTAGAAACAGGGAAGGTATTATCTGCTCTGGCGACTTTTAGGCAACTGCAAGGTCCTATCCACAGCATTCCAGATGCGATCTCTGCGATCGCTCAGACCAAAGTATCACTTGACAGGATATGCTCATTTTTGTGCCTTGAAGAACTATCGAGTGATGCTGTAACTAAGCTTCCAAGGAATAACACTAATGCATCAGTTGTGGTGAGGAATGGTTACTTCTCTTGGAATACTTTTTCTCAAGTGCCCAACCTTCAATATCTGAACTTCCGTATAGAACAAGGAATGAAGGTTGCTATTTGTGGAACTGTAGGATCTGGTAAATCAAGTCTACTGTCTTGCATACTTGGTGAGATACCAAAGTTATCAGGAGATGTTCAGATTTGTGGCAGGATTGCTTATGTGAGCCAATCACCATGGATACAAAGTGGGAAATTTGAAGACAATATACTTTTTGGAACAGAAATGGATAGGGAAAGATACAGAAAGGTCCTTGAAGCATGCTCCCTTATAATGGATCTGGCTATATTACCATTAGGTGACCAGACAATTATAGGAGAGAGGGGAATTAACCTTATTGGTGGACAAAAACAGAGGATACAAATTGCCCGTGCTTTGTACCATGATGCTGATATCTCTCTGTTTGATGATCCATTTAGTGCGGTTGATGCTCATACAGGATTACACTTGTTCAAGGTATGTTTAGACATTTTGTAAATATCATTTCTAAATCTAATAACCTTGTTATGACAATTAGTGTTTGCTGCCTAGTCCATATCTTGATTGTGCAAATACATTTTTTATGTTGCAATTTCTGACTTCCATTCCAAGTTCATTTTTTTGCTTATAGTTTTGTCAAAGTAATATAGTAAATACCGCCAGCATTTATCATCTCTCATTTCTTAATTTAGCATGACAAATGTTTATTTAATAAAATTCTTTTTCTGGCCCATTCTAATCACATTATGAGGATGATGGGTTGCACAGTTTTTTCACATATGTGCACTTCCTTCGATTCTAGAAAAAAACTCGACCTACAGTGGGTAAGACAGCCCTCGGGCATTTTTGCATAGAGAATAAATTCTCATGCAGGTCGAGAATCCCTGCCCAACCCTTACACAACGGCACTGTAGCCCGTGTGAGAACGACCAACGACCTAGGCCAGGCCTTAGACATATACTTTGGCCATGGGACAAACGAGGGGATTTTTTTTTTAACACCAGCCTGAAGTTCGCTCCCACGGAGAGTCGAACCCAGGACCTGAGTGCTACTAGAGACACCTAACCAACTCATCTAGGCACCCGTTCGCATTTCCTTTGATTGTGATTGCATGTTTTGGCTCAAGGTTCCGTTGAGTGAGTATGAATCCATGCTTGATGATAGTATTTAAGGCCTTTCCATCTATTAGTTGCTACAACAAGTGTTTCCGTCCAAGTTATTGCTTGTGGTACAAAATTTATTGACTGTAAATTATGTTTTGCAGGAGTGCTTGCTTGGGTTTTTAGCTTCAAAAACTGTTGTGTATGTTACCCATCATGTTGAATTTTTACCTTCCGCTGATGTTATCCTGGTAAGATGACAAAAAAAAAGTCTAGTCTCTCTCTTCTTTATGCAACGTGCACTTTTTTACAATCATTCTCATCTTTCAGGTCATGAAAGATGGAAAAATGGTGCAAGAAGGGGATTATACTGAAATTCTTAATTCTGGGGAAGAGCTCACGGAATTAGTTGTATCCCATAAGGATGCCTTATCGACTTTAGACATGTTGGAGATCCCAAGTGGAAATTCGGAAAGAAGACGTCATACTGTTGCTAATAAAAGCGCCCCATTAGTAGTAGATGAGCAAACGAATGATAACACTAAAGGAGTAAATCAAAACGTTCAGTTGATACAAGAAGAAGAGAGGGAGAAAGGACGAGTTGGAATTACAGTCTATTGGAAATATTTGACCATGGCATACAATGGAGCACTAGTGCCACTTATTTTTCTTGCTCAGATCATTTTCCAAGTATTTCAAATTGGAAGCAATTTATGGCTGGCTTGGGCAGCACCAATATCTGTAGATGTGAAACCTCCAGTCAGTAGCTTGACAATGGTAAATGTTTATGTCGCATTAGCACTTGTTAGCTCATTGTGCATCTTCACACGGTCCCATATTCTGGTCATGGCTGAATGTAAGACTGCAGCTATTCTTTTTGAGAAGATGCACGAATGCATATTCCGAGCTCCGATGTACTTTTTTGACTCCACCCCTAGTGGGCGTATCTTGAATAGAGTAAGCAATTTTCTTCAGCTTGTTATGCTTAATGTGAAGTTGAAGTTCCATGTCTCTAGAATGCAATTCCCCCCTTGTTTGTTGATGTCATGCTCTGGCGACTTTTAGGCAACTGCAAGGTCCTATCCACAGCATTCCAGATGCGATCTCTGCGATCGCTCAGACCAAAGTATCACTTGACAGGATATGCTCATTTATGTGAGCCAATCACCATGGATACAAAGTGGGAAAATTGAAGACAATATACTTTTTGGAACAGAAATGGATAGGGAAAGATACAGAAAGGTCCTTGAAGCATGCTCCCTTATAATGGATCTGGCTATATTACCATTAGGTGACCAAACAATTATAGGAGAGAGGGGAATTAACCTTAGTGGTGGACAAAAACAGAGGATACAAATTGCCCGTGCTTTGTACCATGATGCTGATATCTCTCTGTTTGATGATCCATTTAGTGCGGTTGATGCTCATACAGGATTACACTTGTTCAAGGTATGTTTAGACATTTTGTAAATATCATTTCTAAATCTAATAACCTTGTTATGACAATTAGTGTTTGCTGCCTAGTCCATATCTTGATTGTGCAAATACATTTTTTATGTTGCAATTTCTGACTTCCATTCCAAGTTCATTTTTTTGCTTATAGTTTTGTCAAAGTAATATAGTAAATACCGCCAGCATTTATCATCTCTCATTTCTTAATTTAGCATGACAAATGTTTATTTAATAAAATTCTTTTTCTGGCCCATTCTAATCACATTATGAGGATGATGGGTTGCACAGTTTTTTCACATATGTGCACTTCCTTCGATTCTAGAAAAAAACTCGACCTACAGTGGGTAAGACAGCCCTCGGGCATTTTTGCATAGAGAATAAATTCTCATGCAGGTCGAGAATCCCTGCCCAACCCTTACACAACGGCACTGTAGCCCGTGTGAGAACGACCAACGACCTAGGCCAGGCCTTAGACATATACTTTGGCCATGGGACAAACGAGGGGATTTTTTTTTTAACACCAGCCTGAAGTTCGCTCCCACGGAGAGTCGAACCCAGGACCTGAGTGCTACTAGAGACACCTAACCAACTCATCTAGGCACCCGTTCGCATTTCCTTTGATTGTGATTGCATGTTTTGGCTCAAGGTTCCGTTGAGTGAGTATGAATCCATGCTTGATGATAGTATTTAAGGCCTTTCCATCTATTAGTTGCTACAACAAGTGTTTCCGTCCAAGTTATTGCTTGTGGTACAAAATTTATTGACTGTAAATTATGTTTTGCAGGAGTGCTTGCTTGGGTTTTTAGCTTCAAAAACTGTTGTGTATGTTACCCATCATGTTGAATTTTTACCTTCCGCTGATGTTATCCTGGTAAGATGACAAAAAAAAAGTCTAGTCTCTCTCTTCTTTATGCAACGTGCACTTTTTTACAATCATTCTCATCTTTCAGGTCATGAAAGATGGAAAAATGGTGCAAGAAGGGGATTATACTGAAATTCTTAATTCTGGGGAAGAGCTCACGGAATTAGTTGTATCCCATAAGGATGCCTTATCGACTTTAGACATGTTGGAGATCCCAAGTGGAAATTCGGAAAGAAGACGTCATACTGTTGCTAATAAAAGCGCCCCATTAGTAGTAGATGAGCAAACGAATGATAACACTAAAGGAGTAAATCAAAACGTTCAGTTGATACAAGAAGAAGAGAGGGAGAAAGGACGAGTTGGAATTACAGTCTATTGGAAATATTTGACCATGGCATACAATGGAGCACTAGTGCCACTTATTTTTCTTGCTCAGATCATTTTCCAAGTATTTCAAATTGGAAGCAATTTATGGCTGGCTTGGGCAGCACCAATATCTGAAGATGTGAAACCTCCAGTCAGTAGCTTGACAATGGTAAATGTTAATGTTGCATTAGCACTTGTTAGCTCATTGTGCATCTTCACACGGTCCCATATTCTGGTCATGGCTGAATGTAAGACTGCAGCTATTCTTTTTGAGAAGATGCACGAATGCATATTCCGAGCTCCGATGTACTTTTTCGACTCCACCCCTAGTGGGCGTATCTTGAATAGAGTAAGCAATTTTCTTCATCTTGTTATGCTTAATGTGAAGTTGAAGTTCCATGTCTGTAGAATGCAATTTCCCCCTTGTTTGTTGATGTCAAAGCTAAAAAATTTGTAGGCTTCCTCCGACCAAAGTACAGTGGATACCAGAATATTTGACCAGATGGCCTATCTTCTATTTCCGGCCATCGAACTTCTCGGAACAATTATTTTGATGTCACGGGTTGCATGGCCAGTATTTTTAGTATTTATCCCTGTTATTGTTGCATCTCTGTGGTGTCAGGTAACTCGTCAAGAATACCCTGTTTTCCTATAACTTTAATCTTATGGTGGAAATTTATTATTGGTTTTCTGTGAAGATCACAATGGTGTATTAGTTATCTGGATTGAATTGAATCATTAAATTCCAAACTGGAAAGTGCAGTAATCAAATTAGGGACTGAAGTAGCATTATTGCACATTTCTGTTGGATATATTAAGAAAAGCTTAATCTTAATACATTGATTTATAATATCCTGTATATGATATTTCAGATTTACATTATGTATTTTGTGTTTATCAACTTGTAATCATGAATGCACTTTCCTCCCTTTCAGCAATGTTACATAGATGCTGCTAGGGAGTTGCAAAGGTTAATTGGCATTTGCAAAGCTCCTGTGATGCAGCATTTTGCTGAATCAATATCTGGCTCGAGTATCATCAGATCCTTCGGAAAGGAAAGCCAATTTATCAATTCTATGAGCCATTTCATGGATAATTTGTCTCGGCCGAGTTTATATAATGCTGCTGCAATGGAATGGTTATGCTTTCGCTTGGACATTCTTTCCTCCTTTATTTTTTCCTTCGCATTGATGCTTCTGATCTCTTTGCCTACTGGTCTAATTGATCCAAGTAAGTAAATAAGGCTTTTCCATGCAAGATTTCAAAAATAGTTTACATACTTATATCTAATCTTTGTACAGAGACAGCGGGTCTCGCAGTCACTTATGGACTAAGTCTGAATATGCTACAAGGGTGGGCTATCGCAGTCCTCTGCGGTTTGGAAAATAGAATGATCGCGGTGGAAAGAATGTTGCAGTACACGATTGTTCCATCTGAACCACCCCTCACAATGCCACAAAGTATACCGAATGGCCTGTGGCCAACAAAGGGTCAAATTGAGCTTCGTAACCTTCATGTTTGTTTCTTCAACTCATTACATATATTCAGACTTTAGTTGCTGTGATCTTCAAAATAGGAGATAGTTCTGAGGATACCACTGTTACTGTAGATTTATTTTCTATTTTACTTTCGGTGGAAGGTGTTCCTATAGTAACGAGAGCCATATATTTCATATATAAGTAATGGAAGTTTTCATGTTATTCCTGTTGTTTACAGAATGTTCCTGCCCTGTTTCTTAGTATACTTTTTGAATGTTATAGAGAAAACAAGATATCTCCTTACAGGGGGAAACCATATCACCTGAATTATCTTGCCAGAGAGACAGTTGATTTTTTATGTTTGCTTGTATATAATGCAGGTACGTTATGCACCACAATTGCCTTTTGTTTTGAAAGGCCTTACATGCACGTTACCAGGAGGAATGAAGACAGGTATCGTTGGAAGAACTGGTGGTGGCAAGTCAACTTTGATTCAAGCTCTGTTCCGCATTGTGGACCCATGTATTGGGCAAGTGTTGATAGATGACATTGACATCTGCACCATTGGACTGCATGAACTTCGTAGAAGATTGTGCATCATTCCACAGGATCCTGTTATGTTTGAGGGGACTCTGAGAAGCAATATTGATCCACTGGAGGAGTATAGTGATACACAAATCTGGGAGGTACGCTTTATATCGACCTTTTCTCCAGCACCTCATTGATGCACCCACTACAAGTTTTTCTGTTTTCTCATGTGTGCTGTTTGATAGCAAAAATAATTTATTCTTTATATATGTCTCCAGGCACTGGACTCCTGCCATCTTGGAGAAGAAGTTAGAAAGAATGAGCTTAAGCTTGACTGTCCAGGTTTGATATCTGCCTGAAAGTCCCAAGACAGCGCTGTACCATGTTAAAACTATAACTCGTTCATCTCATTTGAAATGCAGTAATTGACAACGGGAAAAACTGGAGCGCAGGTCAGCGCCAGCTTGTTTGTCTGGGCAGGGTGATTCTAAAGAGGAGAAGGATCTTGGTTTTGGATGAAGCAACATCTTCAGTGGATCCAATAACCGGTAATTTGATCCAAAGAACATTAAAACAACACTTCACCGACTGCACGGTGATCACAATAGCACATCGTATCACATCAGTTCTTGATAGTGAGAAAGTATTACTTCTGGACAACGGTAAGCTCCCCGCCTTACATGCCCAGAACTTTCAAATCTTATTGTAAATGATTCGGCCAGTCTAACTGTGTAGTCTTGTTGCAAAACAGGTGAAATTTCAGAGAGTGGATCACCAACAGAACTGCTGGAGGACAGTTCTTCATTATTTTCCAAACTTGTATCTGAATACACCATGGGGTCAAATTATAAATAGAAGATCAAGAACAGCTAAACCAATGAGCATTAGATTTCCACTTCTAATCACCTTCCCAGCATAAATTTCCCGTTCAGAACTTCTGTTCGTAAAGAAACCGTTGCATCATAGTTCAAGGCTCCTTTGGATTATAAGGAAATCCAAAGGAAAAACGTAGGATTCACAATCCTGAGGATTCCTGCACTGTTCATGCCTTTGGATTGTAGGAATTGATGGTAGGAAAAATGGAGGCAAAGTTCCTACACAACCCCATTCCATAGAAAAATCGTAGGAACGAATTCATCCACTCTGACCACTTTTTTTTTATTTCTTCCCTTTATAATGTATATTCGACATGTGTAAAGGAAACATATATGCTTCTTCTGCTTCCTAGTAATGCAATGTTGATCATGCATGCACACGAGATACAGTGAACTGCTGACAAGACAACATGATTATTTGCCAAACCACATGCAGAAGTGCAGAACCAAATTCTGGTCCACGATATCGGCGTTTCACAGTCCCATCATAGCATATGGCATCAATACTGTTGTCTTTAGCTTAAATGCAGCAGCCTCCGATCTTGTACCTTACCATGACCTCACCTTTGGGCCTCAGGGAGATCATGTTCTCCGTGGCCGGGAACGGAGACGCCAGCTCGAGCTCAAAGTTCCTGAGAAGATGGCTCAGTATCACCTTGATCTGCAGGTAAGCGTAGCCCTCGCCCATGCACGCGTGCCTCCCGGCGCCAAACGACGTGTACGCGAGCTCGCCGCCGGCCCGGTCCTCCTCCCTCCCGGGGCCCAACCGGTCAGGGTCGAACGCGTGAGGGTCCCTGTAGAACATGCTGACGATGTGCCGGCCGCCGATGAGCTCCAGCATGAGGGAGCAGACCTCGTCGTGCATGTGCTCGCGCACCTCCTTCCCCAGCAGGCACCGGCTTGCCATCAGCATCAGCACGTTGTCCACCGCGTGCTTCAGGTTCACAGCGCCACACTGTCCCCATTTCGCAAAGTACTCCTATATATATAGTACGTACACACAAACTAATCGACAGATGCACGCACGCATGCACTCTATTACACTGATCATATAATTAAGACATCTCAAAAGATACAGAATGATAATTAGGAGCAACCAGAAAATATTTACAAATACTTGCCTCCAGCTCACGGACCATGGGTTCAACATACGTCCTCAGCTTCGCCGGCCTTAAACACTCAGCAAAAAGCCTGTTCTGCTGGTTCCGCGTATCGCTATGGGTACCATGACCGACTCCTTTACCCGTGATGGGAACGGTGATCTTGTACACGTCGGCGACGCTCATCTCCGATCCGGTCCCGTGGAAGAAATGGGCAGAGACCTCAGGCCCAACCAGGAACGTCACCTGTACTCCGAACGATTTTAGCGTAAAAACGCTGCCCAGCTTTGAATATTGGTCGTAGATCACATCTGGTAGGCTGTTGCTGAGGATAGCAGGTAAAACTCCGTAAAGAGGAGCCCCCTTCGCAACGGGCGGTTGAGGTGACCCTCTGCGCGCCAGCTGAGAGACGGTTCTGGTTCTTGCAACCTTGGTGGCTATGGTAACGATGATAGAGACAAGGATGATCGTGAACCATGCATGGACAGGGGTACTATCCATGATATGTGCACTGCTGTGAGGAATCAGCACCCATTGAGAACATGGTAGTCCATAATCTCAGAGTTACATGGTGGAAGAATGATATGCGTGATATTGGAGTATTTGACATTGAAAGTGACAGCAGAGAGGAAATTGTATTTCAGTTACACGGTGCAAGAATGATCGGCGTGATATTGGAGTATTTGACATGGAAAATAACAGCAAAGAAGAAATTGTATTTCCTCAGACTTGGTCCAACTCGCCAACCCCTGTGTGGCTGGTTCCAAATCCCAGGAGAAAGAATTTGGCATTGCGGAATTAGTTATTAAGCTATTTTCCTATGTACTCATTTTTATACTTCTTTCTCTATGGTCTACTTGTCATTTATTTTTATGCATTTACGTCTCATAACAAAAGTCCATTAGTAAAAAGTACTCCCTCCGTCCACAAATATAGCGGCATTCTAGTTTTGTCCTAAGTCAAAATTTTCTAACTTTGACTCTACATAACAAGAAAAACATTAAAAATGACATCATGAAAATGATTTTACTAGATTCATCATGAAATGGACTTTCATACTATATAACTCTTTTAGTTTGAAGCAACATATTTATAAATATTGTGGGTCAAAATTAAAAATATTTGAGTTAGGACAAAACTATAATGCCACAATATTTGTGGACAGAGGGAGTGACCAGTATAGTGACCTCGTGTTTCAGCTCCATCGTGCCAACGGTCCCCGTTTTGCAAAGTTAGAAAAATGGACTTGGGTTGGCTAAGTGGTAGATACGCAGCGGTGCAGGAAGTCCATTTCTACCTGTCCCCTTTTTGCAAAGTTAGATGGTATTGCACTCTTATTAGTCATCCAGATTCGAGTCTTCTTACTCTTGATTTGGGTTTATTTGGTCGATGTTTTTCTTCTTAATGAGAAACTATCTCTCTCTTTCTAGATTTAATCGATCTCTTGTATGAACAATTTATGTCGTACATATATTAATTAGAGCGCTTTTACAGTAGACCATGATACCGTTAGGCTAGAAGTATCATGGATGCAATCTCACCGTCGGTTCAACTGGGTAGTATTGTAATTACTAGCCATTTTTCGTAATTTACCACGTCATGCCCTTAGAATCGGAGTGACTAGGCCGCAGCCGCCGGACTTCTGTTGCTCCTGGACGCCTAAAACCCCGGGAAAATAGGCTACTATCTCATTCGTTCATCTTACGAAGAAACAGAATTGATGTGAGGATGGTGATTACGAAGTACTAGCTAGACAGATTGGTTCATGATTAAGCACAATTTCATCTGCTCCCATTGTTTTTTCTCTCTTTTTTTTAACATGGCTCGAATTACTCAATCGGAAATTTATGGGCTTTAGTCCCAATCGGTCATGTGCAACAGAATATGCTAATCATCGTAGAAATCAATGGCAAAGGGCCTCAGGGAAAGCATTATGCATGGCTCCGCGTAGTGATCTGGTTCAATCATCCACATATAGATTACGTGCAAGCGATGGCCACGAGTATTCCAATCTGTGCATTGCTCACCGCCGACCTAGCTCCCCTCCTCGACGCTGCCTACCCTGGCATTGCTGCTAGCTCGCCGCCGCCGCCGCCAGGCCGAGCGTGGCGTCTGCCCTCACCCGGCCTCGTCGCTCGCCATGGCTTCTTGAGTTGAAGATGGAGGTGGATGTCACGAGGAGAGAGACAAATAAGAGGATGAGTGATGTATTTTTCATCCTTTTTTTTCCAATAATGCCCATATGATACTCATGATACTTCAATATGATACTTATAATACCAATGAAATGAGATGGTATCATGATTAAAATCTGAACCATTGGATGAATGAAATGAATGGTGTGCATTTGTTTGGGTCTACTGTAAAAGAGGGCATTAATTATACGCAGTTCATTTCGACAAACGAAGATACAAAGTAATACAACATCTGACGGTAACTTTGAGGGCCCAACCAAACAACCAGTACTGGCTAGGAACAGGCCCTTTACACCGGATCAGCCAAAAGATGGATGAATCTCACACAGACAACGGTTGACAATGTTGATGATAATCATGCTCCAAGACATGGAGTACACACAGACCCGGCGTCGGGAGGCACGGGAAGAGCATGCTGCAGGTGCAGGCCGCGCCGATGTGCTCGCGCAGGAACGACGTGCTGCCGGACCTCCTTCCCCAGCAGGCATTGACATGCTACCAGCATGAGCACGTTGTCGACCTCGTGTATTCAGGTCCACCGTGCCCACTTCGCAAAGCTAGAAACAAATTACTTGACACCACCTTACGGAGCCCACATGTACCCTCAGGTTCGTCAGCCTTATAGTCCCAGAAAAAAAAATCTGTGCTGCTGTGTCGTTATCGACGTCATAACGAGCGGTGATCTTACACGTCGCCGATGCTATTTTCCGATTCGGTCCCGTAGAAGAAATGGGCAGGATCCATGAGCTCCACCATCTTTTCCGGTTTCTAGAATTTTTAGTCCTCAGTCTTTAATTACTCGCTTCAAATAAATCGCATGTGCCCTAAAACTTCTGAACCTTTTTTGCATCTCGGGGATAGGAAAGATTACAATTGTGCTCCGTCCCAGAAAAAAAAAACATTCAACTTGGAATCAACAAATTTCAAACATGGTCATATTTTACACTTCACTGAATTTTAGCAGATTAAATAGTTCACTAAAATTCTTCTCACGTGTGTCTTTTGACAAATTTTGAACTAAGAAATTGGGGTGCTCAAGTTTAATTCAAACACTACCATCTTGTAACAAAAGTTTTATGTCTTGATCTGACTCACTGAATTGTAGCACAAATGGACAGAATAGGGAGTAGAAGGGTAGTGAGTTAGTCTTAGAAACAAAGAGGCTAAGTTGTCCTATTATAAGCCTCATACTTTATTTATTCCATGCACCACAATCCAAACCTTACATACTTTGTTTATTGCATAACTCATTGGCCTGACATAGAACATGTAGCTAGCTAGGTACTTGACATGAGGTTGATCATCTCCGAACGGGGCCTATACATTGCCTCGAGGGGTACCAGTTTCGGCATTGTGAGGCCGGAACCCTCTTCCATGTCTACAAGTTCTGTCCCAACCCGTTCCCACTGAAAGCATTGCAGCATGGTGCCAAGAATCAAGGCAACCATTTCCATGCCCAAATGTTCCCCCGGGCATGCTCTCCTCCCATTTCCGAATGGAATATATGTCTCCATCCCCTTGGTGACTTCTATATTAAGAAATCTGTCAAGTGTAAACAGAACAAGTTATTACCTTTAAGTAGTAATTAAGTTTGTGATCTATCGTGGGACTAAACATTTAGATACCTCTCAGGCATAAACTCATTAGGTTCGGCCCATGCTTCAGTGTCACGGTGGATGGGGAAGGAATTGACTAGAATCATGGTGCCACGGGGGATAGTATAGTCTCCCACCTTGCATTCCTCGGAGGCTTCATGAGGAAGGAGGAGCGGTGTTGGTGGATATAGTCGCAACGTCTCCTTGATAACGCAGTTGAGTAAGGGGAGTCGGGTGAGGTCACTGGCCGTGAGCAGTGACTGTGAGCTGACACATGCTTGTTGGATCTCGGTCACCACTTTCCTCATGACATGATCGTGGTTTAGAGGCAAGGACGTCGCCCACTCAACTGTGTCAGCCGTGGTGCTCGTGCCAGCTTCGAGTAAGCTCTGCACAATTGAACATCAGTCAGATAATAATTAAAAAGTATATATGGTGACAAAAAAACAAAGCTAGGTATCAGAAAAGTCATTGACGCACGACAAGCAGTGAGCGGATGACTTTGTCGCTGTATCGTTCAGGATCCTGTTGCTGCTTGGATAGCATGGCACTAATCATCGTGATCGGTGATTGCGTGCCGGAGTCCATGGAGGCTCTCTGCTCGTCGATGAGTCTCTGCAGGAAGGTTGTACGACTCGCGCACAACTTCCGTAGCCTTCGTCCGAGGCCACCGACGTCCAGCCAACGTAGCGGTGCTGGCATGAAGTCCCAAGGGTTGGAAAGCCCACTCAGGGCCATCGTCTCCTGCACCATTGCGCGAAACCAGCGCGCCTCCTCATCTCCGTCTCTACATGGAAAAAAAACATAAATATCGGTAATGTTTATGCTTGTTCACATGCATGCTATGTAACTTAATTAAAGAAAGAACTATAGCTTCGAAAAAAAGAAAGAAAGAAAGAAAGAAAGAAAGAAAGAAAGAAAGAAAGAAAGAAAGAAAGAAAGAAAGAAAGAAAGAAAGAAAGAAAGAAAGAAAGAAAGAAAGAAAGAAAGAAAGAAAGAAAGAAAGAAAGAAAGAAAGAAAGAAAGAAAGAAAGAAAGAAAGAAAGAAAGAAAGAAAGAAAGAAAGAAAGAAAGAAAGAAAGAAAGAAAGAAAGAAAGAAAGAAAGAAAGAAAGAAAGAAAGAAAGAAAGAAAGAAAGAAAGAAAGAAAGAAAGAAAGAAAGAAAGAAAGAAAGAAAGAAAGAAAGAAAGAAAGAAAGATAGGTTGCTTACGCTCCAGAGTTTTCTTTGCCACACATCATGGCCACTAGCAGGTTCATCAACAGCTCGAAGAGTCGTGACTTGAGCTCCACCCGCGTGTCCACTCCGCCACCATGACGATAGAGGCCAACGACAAAGGAGTGCAACTCACGGGCCATCACCCCAGAGAGTGCCCTCATTTGTTGCGTCGACAACAAATGGTTTCTGGCGACCCGACGGAGAAAAGTCATGTGGTCTCCACAGTTTACAGTTTCCATCGTCGACCATTCGAACGCGATAATCCGCCCGGACGGAAGCTTTGGGCGGTCTGCAAGGTTTGGCATTTGGAGGCACTTTTCCGCTATGGACGCGGAAGAGACAACAACAACAACACAACGCTTGCCGAGCCGGAGGCAAAACATGTTGCCATAGGATTCAGCTAGTTGCATCAATGTTCTATGAAGTGGCTTCTTTGTAAGATAACAAAGATGCCCAACAATTGGAAATTCCCCCGAAGCCTCGGGTGGCATTAGGGCATTGGTTTTCGTTCTCCTATTGAGAACGTATCCCTGCCTAAGCATAATCAGGATCACAGGGAGGATCAGCAATATGGCTAATGTGGTGGACTCCATCTGTGATTTCAAATGTACTTGATAGCTAGAGCTGTTGGTTTCTATGTTAACTAAAGTGGCAGGCACCACTGGTATTTATACGAGAAGATTTTTTGGATTACCCGTAAACACTAACAGAAAGCAGCCTTTCATACGTGGCTCCACGTACGTGACTAGGTGGCACCAAAATTTGTTAGACAGCGAAAAAGCAAAATTCATATGCATGGTTCCAAGCTGGTTGTTCATCCAGGATGGATATGACTCGGCTTTATTTGATTTCTTGCTTACACTAAATTCTACTTTTACATAAGTCCAAGCAGTTTGCATTTGTCGCAACAAACTCTAACAGCCTACAGTATACTTTCTGGTAAATCTTTGGCATTTTGCCGCAACAAACTCTTAGAAGATAGAGCCTAACAAACCAAAAACTTAAAAAGTAAACTCTAACAAACTCTTGGCAAACAAGTGCCAAATTTCACTTGTTGCTTGGACTTAGTGTAACAGAACCTAGAGTAGAATGGATTTGTTGGGGCATTGGCATTTGGGTGACACATTTAGCGTGCGCTGTGTCAAGTGAGCAAATGAATTTTTCCTTTGTATCCATCAAGTAAAATTATGTATAAGATTTTTTTTGCAAAATATTTTCATAAACAATTTTATGACATTTCATACATTTAATAATTTGTGGATATTATAGTAAAATATTTTCTAGATTGAACAACATAAGTTTATCACACATCAGCAATTTAAAATTTTTCACCATAACATTAAAATCTAGAAAATATAATTGTCAAAACATAATGACATTAATGGCGTCAAAAATAAAAGCATACCTTGTCCCTTCATCATTTCCCTCTCGCAGTGGAAAACGAAGTCCTCCTCAAACCAATGTCCAGAATTCCTCTTATTAGCAATAGAAGGGTGGGCCGAGGTCGGGGCAATAATGACCCCCCCCCCCTCTCAAATACCCAATTTTATTA